>BDUI01004618.1:77522-88189 GCA_002335545.1 Apodemus speciosus
TAATTTCCCCGATTTCTCTTTCAGTGTGTTTGCCGTTGGCATATAGGAAGGGTGCTGATCTTGTGCGTTAATTTCTCATCTTGTCATTTTGCTGAAAATGTTTATCAGTTCTAAGTGTTTTCTGGTAGAGTCTTTAGGGTCTCATGTATAGATGCACATCATCTACAAGTAGAGATTCTTGTCTAATTGCTCCCACTAAGTCTTTCAGTGCTATAGTGTGTAAGAGTGGAGAAAGTGGAAACTCTTGGCTTGTTCCTGAATTTAGAGGGGATGCCTTGACTTCTGCCCCATTTACTATAATACTGGCTGTGGATTCTCTTATAAATAGCCTCTATTTTGTTAAGATCTGTTCCTTCCATTCTGAGTTTTTCCTAGGACTTTTAACATGAAGGCATGTTAGATTTTCTTCAAAAGCTTTTTCTGTGCTCTGGTTTCTTAATGCAGGCATATGGAGCTATAAACTCCCCCCCTTAAGACTGCCTTCATTATATCATGAAGATTTTGGTATGCTGTGTTTTCATTTTCATTTGGTTCTAGAAACTGTTTAATTTCCTTCCATATTTCTTCAAGGATTCATTCATCATTCAGTAGTATGTTGTTTAGTTTCCATGAATTTGTATATGTTATTGGGTTTCTCCTGCTGTTGATTTGCTGTTCTATTTCATGTGATGACATAAAATAAAAGAATGATTTCAAAAACAATTATTTCAATTATTTGTTGAGAACTTCATTGTTTCCTAATATAAGGTTTATTTTATACAAGGTTCTGTGGTCTATTGAGAAGAATATGTACTCTGCAGTATTTAGATGGAACATTTTATGGATGATGGTTAAATTAATTTGATCTATAATGTCATTTAATATGTATATGTATATTTTATGTTTATTTTCTGTTAGGAAGACCTGTCAATTTGAAAGAGAAAGGTATTGAAGTCACTCACTGTGATCATGCTGGGGTGAATCTGAGATGTTTTGTCTAATAGTATTTGTTTCATGAAGTTGGGTACACCTGTTTTGGCATGTATATATTTAGATTCATAATGTTTTCTTGAAGGATTGTTTCCTTAATTCATATGAAGTGACCATCTTTATTGTTTCTCACTGGGATTGACTTGAAGTCTGTTTTGCCAGCTATTCAGACAGTGGCACCTGCTTGTTTTCTCAGTCCATTTGCTTGAACACCTTTTCCCATCCGTTTTGTCTAAAGTTGTATCTGTCTTTTGTGGTGAGGTAGCTTTCTAGAATAAATAAAATAGATGTTTTCTGGGGTTTGATGCAATTTACTACTCTGTACCTTTTGGCTGAGGAATTGAGACCATTAATATTGGAAGTTATTACTGAAAGTTATGTATTGATTCCTGTCACTTTGTAGTGTTTGGATTTTTTTCCTCTTCTTCTCTTGCTTAACTATTATCCTCGTGTGGTTTTTATTCCCTAAGGCTTTGTTGATGGGTTTGTTTTTCTCTCCAGGTAGAATGATTCCTCCAAGTATCTTTTATAGTTTGATTGAGTGTTTATCCTGATACAAAGCTTTCTTTACTATATGTTTCGCTCATATCTTGCATACTTCAGGTATCTTTGTTGGGTATAATATTCTGTATTTGTGTCAGAACTTGAAAACCATCATTCCAAGTACTTATGACTTTTGAAGTTTCAGTTGAATAATTCGTTCTTACTCTGATGGGTTTACCTTTATATGTGACTTGATGTTTATTGCCACTCACTTTAGTAAACTTTATTTGTTTTGTGTATRTAGTTAGCTAGATAGTAATTTGCTTTTTTAAGTGTGAATGTATGCATACACACATGTGCACACATGTGACATGAGTTTGTGCAGTCACACGTGCACATGAGTCCATGCTATAGTGTGTGGAAGTAGAAGACAGACTCTGGAGTCTCTTTTCTTCTAATAGGTAGATCCTTGGGATTAAGGCTGTCAAGTTTGGTGAGTCAAGGGGTATCAACCCTTCCCCATTGAGCCATATCACCAGAATTGCTATTTTAATTATAGCATGACAGGAATGGTCCTTTTTCGGTCTTGTCTGTTTAGTGTTCTAAATGCCTCCTGTATTGGCATTTCTTTTCCTGACTCTGAGGAATTTCCTATTGTGATCCTTCTGAAAAATATTTTCTGTGCCTTTARAATGAAATKCCAACACTTCTATGCCTCTAACTTAACAATTTGATATTAGAGTATCATTTCTATCTTAGAAGTCCCAGTGGAACTCTAATTGATTTCATCTTGTCCTTGTTGGCTCCAGTTTTCYCATCTGGTCTKCAGGCTCTCATGTTCTGTCCTCTCCTTGATCTACTCTGTTGGAAAGACTTTCAACAGAGCTTTTATATTAGAYCTACTATATTTTTCACACCCAGCATTTCAGATTGGTTATACTTCAGTACTTGTCTTTTTTGAATTATTCTTCTATATCTTAAAACACYCTTATTATTTTATTTAGTTGCTTGAGTTCTCAATAGGGACCTTCTTTTAGTTATTTTCACTGATTTGAATCACTCTTCTGAGTTCTCTATAATTTCACCCAACTCACGTTCATTAGTTGTTGTTACTTCAGCATTAGTAATTTCCASAGCAATCTGTAGCCTGGTTTTCCTTGTGTCTTATGTCACTGCATTGGGATTTATGCATCTGGAGTTATTACTTAGGATTCTTTTCAAATAACATTTTTTTTAAGTTGAAGTATTTACAATGCTCAAGTAGGACTTGGATGTGGTAGAGTTGGGTATGTAGTTCAGGTAACATCTCCCCAGGGCATAAGTTTAGGATGCATAATATGGRCTCTATAGTATTACCTGAGAAATTATACTTAGGACTACCACTGCTGTTGAATATCAACACAATTCAAATTTTATGCTAGCTGATTAATAACAATATCTCTTTTTGACTTCAATAACTGTTGGAGAATGAACAAACAAGGATAGTCTAAGTGGGTTCAAAGTTTAGTTACTAAGATTATGATTAATCCATTAACAAGTAAGATGGGTAAAGATGGGGATAAAATCCACTTTGAAAAGGAATATATATATATAAATGAGTAAAGTAACGCAGAGGTGAAAGTTGAGAGTTCCAGTCTACAGATWTAAAGACTGTTAAAGCATAGAAAGTAATAATTAAGGAGTGAAACACAGAGAGGATAAAGGTGAGAGAAAGACAGAAATGAGAGCAGGAGTACATGAAATATGGATAGTTGCTAGAGTGAAGAATTCTTTCTATTAGGCTGGATGAGGAAACATACACAGTAACCCTAAAAAATGACTAAAAAATAAACTGATGAAAGTAAAATCATCACAGGACACATTCCAGAATGAAGATTGAATAGTATAAAATAAAGAATAAAAGGACTATTACTATGTCAATTGCTGGCACAGCTGAGTGGAGTTATAGATGAAGTTCTCAGATCCCTCTGACTCTCTCAGACTCCACTTGATGTTGGGGTAGGAAGCAGGATTGGGAGGGAGGAATGGGTCTCTGTAGCTTCTGTGTTCTGTGTGGTTCTGACCTGCGAGGAAGGTGATGTTATAAGTCCTTTCTTAGTTATCTCAGACCCCCGTCCTCCACCATGGCCTCTTTAGTCCAATAGCAATAGGGTAGCTAATTGGCATGGCTTGATCGAGGTTTATAAATAATAAAAGTAATGAGACAATAAACAATTAGGGAACAAGAGACATAATAGTAATTTGAACTTGTGGAAATGCAATATTATATGAAAATTGTGAACTCATTCAATGGTATTTGCCATTTGGAAGTCTGAAATGACCCTTAAGGAAGTAGGTCTAAAAATGCAGGGGCAGATACGTTAGAAGGCTGAAGGAGAGTATAGGAAGAAGGACCAAGTCTGATGACGTCCCTGCCAATGCCTACACTGTGGTATGACCAATGGACAGCAGAGAATTTAACTGAGGCAATCCAGGCCCCCCYSTTCAGAAAGCCACCTGTTAGGGTAAAGCCACAGCAGGGGTTATGTCACTGAGGATCCCAAAGCAGGGAGCTGCCTATTGTCAMGGAGACTACTCAACAGTCAATAGGAGGGGAAGTCCTGAAATCAGAAGCTATCCTTACCCTCTCTTGMCTTTCCTTTCCAGTGGCCTTTAATGATGAGCCTACCATTTGTACTTGCTCACACCAGAGGTGCATTTTGGTTAAGCTGCAGGATCACAAACAAAAAGGAGAGGTATATGTGAGGCTTAGTGAAAGAAGTTAGTAGCTAGTACAGATGACAAACAAAGAAAGGTTGGCTCGAGAAAGGTAATTTTCCTTCTTTCTTCTTCTTTTTTCTGTACCGCCTTTTTTATTGTTATTTTTCAAACTTTTTCTTGTATTGAAAATAGATTTTATTCATACAATATATTCTGATTGTGGTTTATGCCACCCCCCTCCTTACTTCTCCCAGTTCCCTCCCAACCCCCATCTAGATGCACTTCCTTTCTCTCATTTAAAAAAAAAAAAAAACAGGCATCTAAGGAATAATAGTAAATTAATCTGAGACAAATCTAAAACAAACAAATCAGCATATGACAAAACAACAAAACCAGAAACAGAGGTCCCCCACCCCCAAAGCACAATAAACACATAGATAGATACAGAGAGGCACAACTTCACATACTCAAGCTTCCAAAGGCCCCAAGAGAGTGAGCAACNGCTCTGGGATTATAGTAATTCACCCATGCTTTTCACCAATACTTCACATTTTCTTTCTTACATTTTTTGTTTTGAAGCAAGGTCTCACTATAGCTTTGGCCTGGAACTCCTGCTGCAGAGACTGTATACAAATTCTCTATAGCTGTAGGCTAGTTTTATCTTTTCTGCTAGAAATCTGTTCCCTCCCCCCCATTTAAACTCCTTAAGGTTCTTACGGGCTGCCCAGTGCTGTTCCTAGCTAGATGTAGAGGCAGTGGCCTGATTCTAGTGCTCTTAGGATGGGACTGCTGTGAGCAGCCCATGTTTTTCCCTTAAGAATTTCATCTTTTATCTCCTCTTTGCTCCATGGAATGCAATAGCCTTTGCATCCTGACCTTATGCTATATCCCTAGAGAAGGACGCAGTTCTAGTAAGGTGAGCTGCTGCTTAAACTGACTAGCTCTTCCAGTTGGAGGTGGAGGGAGATGTGCAGCCATACTTTAAGGCAAAAATTCTCATCTCCACCCAGACTTGCTTCTTTTACTCTTCCCATCCCATGTGTAGAAAACATAGCTAGCCCTACATTCATCCAGGTAAACAGGAAAAGAGTTGTATAGGTATGATTTACATATTAGTGCAAAAAAAGACAACCAGAGAGTTTATGTGCTGGATCTCCCAGGGCAGATGCTTTAAAGAACGTATCTGGGWTAAGACGCTAGTGAGAATTCTTGCCTACTCCCTAAAAGCAAAGTAAAACAAACAGAAAACATCCTGTAATTCAGCAGACATGAAGAGCTGCATTAGACATTGGATTTTTAAAGTAATCTCACCATCCCTGGACACTCAATGCAAGAAAAAGGAAAGAGAAAACAAATCAGGCTTGGGAGAGGGTCTTAGTTGTTGTATTATTGCTGTGGAGAGAACCATGATCACAGCAATTCTTACAAAAGAAAGCGTTTAATTGGGGCTTGCTTACAGTTTTAGAAGTTTAGTCTTATCAGCACAGCAGGACAGAGGCAGACATGGTGCTGAAGAAGGAGCCAAGGCTTCTATGGCTGAATCCACAGGCAGGGGATGTAGAAGAGAGAGAGATACTGGGACTGGCTTGCATTTTTTTCCAAAACAAGGTTTCTCTCTGTAGCCCTGGCTGTCCTGGAACTCACCCTGTAGACCAGGCTGGCCTGGCTTCGAACTCAGAAATCCCCCTGCCTCTGCCTCCCAAGTGCTGGGATCAAAGGTGTGCTCCACCACTGCCCGGCTGGCTTGATCTTTTGAAACCCCAAAGCCCAAACCCAATGGCACACTTCCTCCAACAAGGCCACACTCCTAATCCCTGTTAAGTAGGGTCACTCCCTAACACAAAACATTCAAATACATGAGCCTAGAGGGGGCATTCCTATTTAAACCACCACAGAGGGTATCAGGCAGGGCTGGCTCTACTGCTTTTTCCACATCACGAACTGTGTACAGAGCTCCCCTTAGTTCTTGAGAAGGTCTCTGTAATGCCCAAAGGCTGGATTCTGTGTCTTATAGCAAACAGAAACACACTACATCAGTAGCTCTGCCAGGGCCTGCTATACCATAGAGCTGGCATCAGAGCTGAAAGGAATGTAAGTTTAGAGCCTTTGTCCTGCATATCTGGGTACTCTYCCAGAGACTTCACGGACATTCCATAATTAAATGCTGAATGAGCAGAGCAGGCAGCCCCTTTGTCCACAGGTTGGCCTGGTCTACTGTGGAAAAGCTTGCCACCTCGGAATGTCTCCCGGGTGACATGTACACAGAATGTGAGTGGGATGTATTGATTTTGTAGGTTAACTTATGTGGGGTTCTTTCCTCCATTTCGTAGAGTTTTCTAAACTCCTGGCAAAGCAAAGTCTTCAAATAATGCCATTTCCCCTTTGATTTGAAACAAACAACCCCAGAAAAGTGACATTTTACACTGCCCAACTAGAATTACCCAACAATCAGTTCAGAGAAATTTGCAGTGAAGATTGTTGTACTAGAATGATTAGAGGGGATTAAATGAGTTAATATTTGAGAAGCACGCAATCAACTCTACATTAGCTCTTGCTAAATGAAGACACTAAATAATACTGCCATCATTAGTCTTATTAGAGCCTATGACAACATGCAGACTAGTTCTTAAGTCATCGAATTTCTGATACATTAAAGAAAAAAAAACAACCCTTTACATTGTGGAAGTTCCCAAAATATTACATGGAAGTACTCTTGGGCGGAGGTTTATCCTATTTAACACCTTTCAATAGGGCAACATCTGGATGTTATCACTGCTTGGCAAGATGATGCCGAAATGACAAATCCTGGAAATGCTGTGCATTAGGCACTCTTGTCTTTGCCTGTAATTGCCTTAAAGATATAAAAGAGCCTGATTGTAATAACTCCTCTAGTGTAACTATTCTTCATTTCTATTCCACGAGAGAAGATAGCAGGAAGTGGTATCTCTCTAAGGGTATAAGTAAGTAGAGACAGAACTAATCCTGAAATACATGTGCCCTGCATCTCAAGGAAGCACCGAACAGCAATGTGAAAGGATTACTGGTAATCTTATATATATATATCCCTTAACCCATTAACTGGAATAATTGTTCCACTAAGATAAGAGTCCCATGAGTATTCCAGGCTAGGTGGCCCTAGGTCAGAACACATTTATTATTTATTTCCTAACGTGCTGTTCTCTGGTGATAGGGATGGAAATTTGGCAGACCAGGTCTTTTATTGTCAAGCAAGTGAAATGGTTGTTCCATTTTTAATCGGGATCCTTTGCCCTGACAGATAACTCTGAGGACAGCTGTTAGACACGGGACAAATTGAGCTCTTGGTGATGTTTGCAGGAAAGAGAACAAGACATGGCATCCTGGAACTTCATTGCTTGCCACATCAATATAAGCGATTGGAAGTACGATGCATAGAAGAACATGGCAGTCCTGAGTCACCCTTGAAATCTTGTGGCCAAATAGCATGACCACTGTAGTAACTACCCTTCTTTTAGCTGTAGCAAAATTACTGACAAAAGCAACCTAAGAAAGGAYAGGCTTACTGGCTCACAGTTTAGGGGTCGCAGTTCATCGTGGAAGGGAAGGAATGGAGATTAGAGTTCGCAGCAGCAGATCATAGTGCATCTGAAATCAGGAAGTAAAACCAAAGGATGCTGGCATTTAGTTCCTTTCCTCAATTTCATTCAGTCTGGGACCCAGGGATATTCTTAGCAGCACCCACATTCAGGATGAGTCTTCCTTCTTAACTTAAACATTTCTGGAAACATACTCACTGATACACTTAGACACATGTTTCTATGGTGAGTCTAGGTCCTGGCAATTTGGCCATCGAGATGTATGCCATGATTGCCAAGAATTTCTAAAGAATAATTTTGGTCTTTTGTTTTCATACATGTACACAATAGATCACGATCATATCTCATGTCTAACCCGCTTCTTGGTATCACCTGATCCTGTGTAGTACCTTTCTCCTTCTACCTCAATGTTCTCTTTAAAATAACCCACTAAGTCAAATTAGAACTGTTTGTGTGCACATGGGTATAGGGCCATCCACTGGAGTGCAAGCAACCTACCAGGGGCCACATCTCCAAGGAAAATAACTGTTCCTCTTCCAGCAGCCATTAACTACAAAAGCACCTCATCTGGGAGTCCCCTAAACTGTGAGCCAATAAGCCTGTCCTTCCTTAGATTGCTTTTGTCAGTAATTTTGCTACAGCTAAAAGAAGGGTAGTTACTACAGTGGCCATGCTATTTTGTCACATGAGCCCCTCTTTCTTCTATAGTAGAATGCTTACAAGGATTCACCTTGTACAGGTCTTTTACAAATAACCACAACAAAAATCTCTGCTGTAATTTCATGGGTGTAATGTCCATGTCCAGAAGACACTATTTCACTGTCTTCCTCCATGTCCTTAAGCCCATACATTCATTCTATTACCTTTTCCTCAGTTTCCCTGAGCACTGCAAGGAGAAGGGGGAAACACTGACAATCACTTAGTCTCAACACTTTAACCAGTTATGTGTCTTTCTGCCCACTTCAAAAAGAAGCTTCTTTGACCAAGATCAAGATTTTCCAGTTGGGGCTGGAGAGATGGATCAGTGGTTAAGAGCACTGACTGCTCTTCTAGAGTAGATCCAGGTATGATTCCTAGTACCCAAATAGTACCTTACAACTGTCCGTAACTTCAGTTCTAGGAGATGCAATACTCTTCTGGCCCCTTGGGCACCTGTCCTGCCTGTGGTACACAGGTACACAGACATATATGCAGGCAAGATACTCATACACATTATACAAAATAAAGATCTAAAAGCAATAGTCTGTCATAATAAACACAAATATTTATAAGGTGGTTTGATAATCTTTCCTTGCTAGGGCCTATGACCTCCCCAGCCTTATAGCTCCAATTCACACCATGAAGCAACAATTACCTCCCACTGATCCAGCCTCAACTCCAATTATAAAGTGATTGGTTATCACTATAATAATCTTGCCACAATTGCATCAATCAGCACACCCTTCTTGGAAGGTTGTTACTGTAGCACACAGACCACTTCTGGCCTTTCACAGTCCACAGTTCACTGATGGCCTTTCTTCCCCAGCAGACTACACAGCACAGTCGAGTACTGTGAAAACTAGCCACAGAGAGGATGTTTCCATATAAGTTTTGGCTCTGTTTCTCTTTGTACTGAAACCAAAGTATGTTTTGTCTTCAGCAAAAGGGTCATTATCATTTTGCTATTGTGGGCAACCAAGAGCAGGACAACAGTCTTGTTGTTTGTTGGGCCTTTGGGAACTCTGAGCAATAGCAAGTAGAGAGATGCCTGGCATTTTGATTTTCATTTAATAACCCATGAGTTCCGGGGAAAACATTTATCTACTCATAAATGCGCCTCTGTTCAAACACCTTTGTAAAGAACTACATTTTTAATTAGTGTGAAAAGCTGTGGATTTCCATAACATTTTTTGTATGTCTTTAGTTTTAGAGGCTATAGTGAATGAARTAATTTCCCCGATTTCTCTTTCAGTGTGTTTGCCGTTGGCATATAGGAAGGGTGCTGATCTTGTGCGTTAATTTCTCATCTTGTCATTTTGCTGAAAATGTTTATCAGTTCTAAGTGTTTTCTGGTAGAGTCTTTAGGGTCTCATGTATAGATGCACATCATCTACAAGTAGAGATTCTTGTCTAATTGCTCCCACTAAGTCTTTCAGTGCTATAGTGTGTAAGAGTGGAGAAAGTGGAAACTCTTGGCTTGTTCCTGAATTTAGAGGGGATGCCTTGACTTCTGCCCCATTTACTATAATACTGGCTGTGGATTCTCTTATAAATAGCCTCTATTTTGTTAAGATCTGTTCCTTCCATTCTGAGTTTTTCCTAGGACTTTTAACATGAAGGCATGTTAGATTTTCTTCAAAAGCTTTTTCTGTGCTCTGGTTTCTTAATGCAGGCATATGGAGCTATAAACTCCCCCCCTTAAGACTGCCTTCATTATATCATGAAGATTTTGGTATGCTGTGTTTTCATTTTCATTTGGTTCTAGAAACTGTTTAATTTCCTTCCATATTTCTTCAAGGATTCATTCATCATTCAGTAGTATGTTGTTTAGTTTCCATGAATTTGTATATGTTATTGGGTTTCTCCTGCTGTTGATTTGCTGTTCTATTTCATGTGATGACATAAAATAAAAGAATGATTTCAAAAACAATTATTTCAATTATTTGTTGAGAACTTCATTGTTTCCTAATATAAGGTTTATTTTATACAAGGTTCTGTGGTCTATTGAGAAGAATATGTACTCTGCAGTATTTAGATGGAACATTTTATGGATGATGGTTAAATTAATTTGATCTATAATGTCATTTAATATGTATATGTATATTTTATGTTTATTTTCTGTTAGGAAGACCTGTCAATTTGAAAGAGAAAGGTATTGAAGTCACTCACTGTGATCATGCTGGGGTGAATCTGAGATGTTTTGTCTAATAGTATTTGTTTCATGAAGTTGGGTACACCTGT
>BDUI01004618.1:96944-111875 GCA_002335545.1 Apodemus speciosus
GTCTAGCTAAGAAATCATCATATCTATTTCTGGTTGGTTTGTGTATCATCTTACTTCTACCTATACTATGACACATGTTTTTCTTATATTAAAATATCTGGTATACATAAWTTATCACTCAAAACTATAAACTGCTTACAAGTAGTAGCTACTCCATCTTTGTCTACATTTCTTGGYYTACCACAGAATGAGTGTATAGTAGGTATGAAATCCATCCAGGTTTTGTAGTTACAGAGTTTAAAAGGCTTATTGTTAATTATTATACTATATCAACCACAGAAAGGCAGGGGTGYGATGCAAGGTCAAACRGTTCCAAACTTTCAGTGATTTAATACAGTGAGGCTCATTATTTGCAGATCTTGATGTTACCTAAAATGGTCATACCCTATGTGGGAGCAAAGGATTCTGGGCAACTCCATCTTATGATGAGATGTTGGGGTCTGCCTGGAAAGGGAGATGAGCCAGAAACAACTCCCCTGGGTCTTCAGTGTTTTACCTAAGTGTAAGAGTCATGTGATGGAGTCACTGCTCCCAGTCTATTGGCCAGAAGTACTCACATGCTCTCCTCAACTGCAAAGGAGGATAAGAAACATCATCCATGTTCCAGGAAGAGAAGGAAGACTAGAAATGCTCCTGGATTCTAGAAGTGTCCATCTGAGGCAATTTGCACTTCAATCTTAAGAGTATGCATTGGCCTTAGCACTTGATGAGAACTTACTGTATGTCAGGCAATGTTTTAGACCACAGACCGAACCAGAAAAGACARATTAAGGCACTACATTTACATGTGAAGCAATAGTATCTACAAGTTTCAAACATATGAGATAGTTGTGCCTAGAATAGATGCAGTTAAGAAAGAACAGTGGTGAAGAATACCTAAGGGACAATTGTTCTAAGAATCCTAATCTTGTATTGTGAAACTTGCTTTATCATGTAATTAAATTGCAGTATTATCACTCATTATTTGATATAACCTAGAAATTAATTGAACAGGACATTGACATAATTTGGAACCTTTCAATATGCAATTTTGGCTTTTAAGGTCAAGTCATGAGAAAATTAGTTCACATATCATATTATCAAAAGATAAGATAATTTAAAATGAAAACACACATAATAGTTTCACTACTTTATTATTTATAATAAATCACCACCAGCATACATGTACTACTGATTCTGAGATTTGATCAAGGCTTCATGTGAGGAATTCATATGTGGCTCAAGTTTATTTGACTGGAATATCTAAGATGTCTTTCTAATACTGACTATGTCACTAGATGAATAGAATCATTAAAGTTTTCCATGAATCTCTAAAAGGGGCTAGCTAAGTTTTCACACAGTAGATCAGATGGGTTTCAGGAACATTCCCAAAAGATCAGTCTAAATTGTAAGGTGCTTATGAGTTCTTTGCTTGCTGCTTTATACATGCTAATGTCTCACAGACCAAAGCTGCTCACATGGCTAATGTCCCTGAGAATGAGAGTCAGGGTTCACTATGAGTTGGTAAAACCTCTTATTACTGCAATTGGATGGCCCCTAGGAGTCCCCATGATTCCTACTGAAACAATTCACCCTACTCACTGACAGCCCCTTAAAGATTGATTCTACAATAGCAGCAGGTCTCCGGAGTTTAAAATGTTGTCATCTTTATTAGGACAAGTGAGAATGGAGCTTTCTGCTGGGTAGCTTCAGCCTCAGTACTTGTGATCTGAAACAACAGATCTGAACAGATCTTGTGATCTGAAACAGGCTGTATGTCCCCCCTTTTCATCATTATTAATATACACTTGTAGAACAGAGATGGTAGTAACAGCTCCCATTCATGAAGGACCAGAGGGTCCACACACGCCTCTACCTGAGAAATGTCACATAGCCTCAAGTAGATTACAGGATCAATTTCCTTTCTCCTGATAAAACATGTTTGCCAGCACCTGAGGTTTCTGAAATGCTTCTCCATGCTAATGTGGAATCCAGGTACCCTAAGTCCTCAGGCAATGACCTTTGCCCTTCTGGATGTTCTTACCCTCGATCCCCCAAAACTTTATAAGCCTTGAATCACCCTAAGTAAAGTTGATCTGTCTAATGATAGCTGCTTCTGGTGTGGTCATTCACCTTACATATTCACAAGGTTTCTGAACTCCCCCAGTTCACCATCTCTGCTCCTTCTGCCCTTGCGGATTGAATTGGTCAATGATCCAAAAGAGCAGGGAAACCCATAGCCAGGCACTATGAATAATCCCCTCATGTTTTTGAAACATTTTTCCCTTCTTGTGCCCTACCCCCACCCATGTTGAAAGTCTCTGAGGAAAGCCATGAAGAGTAACAACTCTCTTACTTGTCAGAGAGCTATCAGACAGTGCTGTTATTCTTTCTGGAATATCAAAAATGGTATATTTAATTTGGCATTTTGCTTTTAGGTCCTGTTTTACATGGTAGTGTCCTGGATTTGTTGTTTTCCTTCAGGTAATTTCTTATTCTGTGTGGTAGTTTGAATATGCTTGGCCTAGGGAGTGGCACTACTTGGAGGTGTGACCTTGTTGGAGGACATGTCACTGTGGGTGTGGGCTTTAAGGCCCACCACAGTGGGAGCCAGTTTTCTCCTAGTGGCCTTCAAATGAAGATGTAGAACTCTCAGCTCCTCCTGCACCAAGCCTGCCTGGAAGCTGCCATGCTCCCTGCTTGATGATAATGGACTGAATCTCTGAAGCCAGCACCAAGTAAATGTTGTCCTTATAAGTGTTGCCTTGGTCATGGTGCCTGTTCACAGCAGTAAAACCTTAAAACACTCTGAAAATGGTTTCCTAAAGAGCACTAGAAATAAAGATTACTTGTTTTTTGACCACTCCCCAAAAAGTGCTTTCTTTGCACTTTTAATTTTTTTTTTACTAGAAAACAAGTTAATTTTTAGCTCATTTTACTGTCATAATATATCTTAGGCAACTAAAGGATGCCAGGTATTTCCTTAAACATTCTACATGAATTTCTCTAGAGCTGAATACAAAAATTAATTAGGTGACTTTCTATTTTCCATGTGATAGTTTTGCAAGTTAACCTGCTTATTCATAACGGGTTGTCATTTCTCCAACTCCCAGAAGCCAACTCCTCACTACCACATTCCCTTCCACTAAGGGTCTTATTGATGCTCATCAGGTCTCTGCCAATTTCAAGTTCAATAATTTCAATAATTTCAAGTTGTACATATTTTAAGTTCTTGTTGTAGCTGATTCTAATTTGGGGTATTAATTTCTAATTTCCCCATTGCCTCAAATGACTATTTTACTTCCTGTTTTTCTAGTACATAACTTAGGCCCTGCTTTTCTTTGCTCTCTAATAGGTCTTCCATTCTTATCTGTAGCAAAACTCAAATAAAATCTCTTTCAAGTTGCACCTAAAGAGAATAAATATACTCTTCATTTAGTCTCTTATATATTTTACAGCAAGGTTTCATAAAATTCTCCCACTTATAACCCTTACTGTCTGAGATATTTTTATATTACTCTTAGGCTATAGGTATATAAAATAGACACCAAACATTTCCTGGAAATACATCATAAAATTTATTGTTTAGTATTTCTATAGTTTCATATTATGTTAAAGATTTAAGTTTATTTGTCTACTAATTAGATAAGTGTGCTTGTTTATTATTACACAAAGGATTAAATTTTGACTCTGTGATTTTGTGGGACATAGAGAATAGTTGATGTCTTGATTTTATARCCATCAATGCTAAGAATGTCACTTTGCATAAATATATAGTACAAAATAGAGAAGCATGTTTAGGAAAATTTCAGAAATTATTGGAAATTCTATCCTAATCCATATTAACATTTGTTAATGAATTTTTTTATGAAACTCAAGGAGTAATTGAAAAAAGTAAACATTTTAATACGCCATAGTCTAATGATATACTAATTTTCTATTTACATGCTAAAGAATAATAGTAAGAAAAACCTTTAAAGTTTTGTTTTCTGCAATTTAACCATTATGTTTGTATAAGAGCAGAAAGCATTGTATTCATATGATAAAAACACTAAAAATTGTACCATAAAAGTCTCGAATGTGAGTTGAACTTTTCAGGCAGGTTTTGTTCATTGGTTAGAAGTGCAAGCTGTTATGGTGTGGCAGCATGTACAGTGGAAATGTTCATGGTGTATGTTCTGCGCCAAGGCTGCAGTGGAGGTGGCTGAAGTGACATGGATGAACACTGCCAGGACCACTTCAGGTTCATGTCATGTTTGATTTTGAATTTGGGTTTGTCATTGCACATGCAGAAATAAACCTCTGCTTTTGCCAAAATTTTCATTACCCTGTACTCAGTTTTGGGAACCAATACATGACTATACCCCACAGCCTAAAATATTTGGCTAAACATCAACATTCACAGTATCACAAAGCCTTGCTTGCAGTTACCATAGGTTCTTAATTGTCAGAGATTTGATTATGATTTTAGAAAATTGCAATCAGATTCTTTCTTCCTCCTCCCTCCTTTCCTTGCTCCCTTTCTCCCTCTCTCCCTAAAGCATTTACTAATCACTTCTAATAATTCTGGTATATACTATTTAACATTAGGGCATAGAAATAAAAGATCAAATCTTTTAATGTGGAAGCCTACATTAGAGTATGTAACTTATTTCTTTTCTATCTTAAACATCCAATGAACCATAAAGTAGGCTTAGATTTTTCAAACCTATTTTAGTAAGGGTCCTTAAACACTTTAACCTCTCTTCTATCTAACCATTCATCAGAGATAGTGGGAAAAGAAAGATTAATAGGGCAAAGAGGGATGCTAACTTGTTTAGAAATAATGCTTTAGTGCGATTCCAATCTTTGTTGTCAGGCTATCAGCAGTTCAGTTCACATGAATCGCCAGTGGTAATTCAATCCAGACCAAACCTTGAGGCTCTGTCAATTGGCCTGAGTCTGCAGAAGTGGCAAGAAGCTTCCAAAATCTCATGAGAAGTTCTTTGGTATTTTTCTTTCTACAAAGTCATAACAAGTGATGATCAGCAAAGAGTGGCAAGATGAACCAATGCCAGTGTCATCAGTGAAGACTAACATTAGCAAAGCCCAACAAAGACAAGCAAAGAGTGGCAAGGTGAACCAATTCCAGAGTGTTGTCCACTGTCTGTTGGGTTATACTTACACCCTTTCCAAACATCTTGTGTTCTCTATACTATCTGCTCCAACAAAACATCACCTGTCTTTTTTCCAGGCAGCTTCYAGAAAAACACCATGTGTCTGTTCTCAGCAAAACATCCTCTCATGTGTCTGCTTCAGCAAAACATTCTCTTATAAGACAGTTTGGAGACACAACTGAGTCTCCAAAGAAACCAGAAATTTCCACTTCAGTTTGTTTTGGTCATTTGTTAACCCAAAGGAAAATTTTAAAGTGAGCAAAATCTATCTCTGGTTGACTGGCTCCTCCCATTTTTGAAAGTTATCTATCTATGAAACATGCCCTGATAAGTTTTCATAAGACATCTTTGTTTATTTGTCTGTTTGTCCCTTTAATTCCTCTAGAAAAGGTCTCAGGAAATAGCTATAGTTTCTTCATTTTTCTTCATATTGATACATATATTTTGACATTTTTTTCAATAATTTGGATTTTCATGGCCTTTCTTTTCCATAACTTTCCCCACATATTCAATTATGTGGCATAGGTATTGCATGCAAATTGCATTCTCAGTACTCTAATCTCCAGCCCGTGAAACTTCACTGAAAGAAGAACCCCTTCCACTCTTTGGTGTTCATATATAGCCCTTGTTCACCCCAAATAAAGTGCATAGAGAAAGGAAAATAATGGGGGGGGGCACATTTAACTTCTTCAAATTAAAATTTTCATGTAGTTAAAGGTGGCTTCAAAACTTGTGATCACTCTGTTTCAGCATCCTTGGCGCTAGATTTAAGGATGTACATTACCCCATGTTGAATAAAGATATGTATACCACAACCTGGCCTTTGACATCAATCTGAAGGCCCAAGATTCCACAACCTGAGGGAGAAAGCACCCACACATACCACAGCCGACGTGTATACCACAATATTCCAATCTAATGAAGGTCTAAAGCTATTGCTTGGCTTGTGATGAAAATTTGTAGTGGTGAGTTGGCCTTTCATATGTCCTTAAGTTGCTATGGCAACTCCATCTGTCATCTGTACCACTTGAGATTCTCTACATAACCATGACCATGTGCTACAGAAGGAATACTTTCATGTATTCCTGTCCAATTGTCCTTAGGGTTGTGCTTTATACTTTTCAGATAGTGCATTGCAATCTTGAACTTGTGAACTCTCTGTCCTAGCCTTTGAGTGCATATGGCCAGAAAATTTTCCACTCCCAAAATGGAAAATGCTCTTAAGAAAGGAGAATAAGGGGATAGGGGTGGTACATTTAACATTTTCAAATAAAAAATTTTCATATAGTCAAGGCTGGCTACAAATTGTGATCCCCCTGTTTCAGCCTCCTTGATACTGGAATTATAGATGTACATCACCCCATCTTGAATAATAGCTTCTTTCCACATAAAATGTGGCTAATAATGTCTGCAAAACACTTTCACAAGATGAGTAATATTTATAGTTCTGGCCATCCCGGGGATAACAGTGTTCATAAATGTCTGAGTTTCTTTACATCCAAACAAAATATGTTCCTTTTGAAAGGGGAAGGTCTAACTGACTCTGACTCATAGGAACTCTTGGTGGTGGTNAATTTGCTGGTCAGAGGCAGGAGGATCTCTTGGCTCAAGGACAACATGGTCTACATAGTGAATTCCAGGACAGCCAGGGCTACATTGAGGAATTGTGTGTCAAAATAAGTAAATAGATAGATAGATTACATATTAGATTTTTCTTCAAATTCATAAAATTCTAAGAAATTGTGAGGGAGAGGGTATGTCTAGCAAATATGAGGTCCTAGGTTCAATCCGCAGTAATCTAAAATGAAGAAAATGTTAAGCATCAGCTAAAACCAGGAGCTGCAGCTTAGAAAAACTTAAATAGGGATCAGTTGGTAAAGTGTCTGCTGTGCATGTATGAGGACACGAGTTCAGTGCCCCCAGCCCAAGTAAAGAGCCAAGGGTGGTGGTGTGCTCCAGTAACCCTAGCTCTTGGATAGAATGTATGCATGGAGACAGGAACAATACCTGAAGTGTATTGTTCAGCCAGCTGAGCCAACTGATGAACTGCAGATTCAGTGAGACCTTGTTTCACAAAACAAAAGTGGAGAGAAACTGAGAAAAGATACAACATCATTCTCTCTCTCTCTCTCTCTCTCTCTCTCTCTCTCTCTCTCTCTCTCACACACACACACACACACA
Organism: Apodemus speciosus; assembly: GCA_002335545.1. Classification (NCBI taxonomy): domain Eukaryota; kingdom Metazoa; phylum Chordata; class Mammalia; order Rodentia; family Muridae; genus Apodemus; species Apodemus speciosus. Next base: position 104,261 of record BDUI01004618.1, read on the forward strand.
CACACACACACACACAAGCTATTAAATTAAATGACAGGCCATTATTAGACCTTAGGTTATGCTGTAAATGGTTTTGGTTGTTTTACATATATGTAGTTTATAAACAAATGGAGTTTTCTATAGTAAGCATAGAAGGAAACATGTTACTTTATATGTTGCACCATTTTATTGCAGGTTGATTGGATATATAGAAATGCAAAGGAAGACAGTATGGGTAATGGTCTGGAAATCCAGAAGGCAAACAGACRAAAAACAAAACAAAGAAAAGAAAGACAGAAACTTTTCTCTAGGACTGATATCTGTGTCACATATGTTAGTCAGATTTTCATCACTGTGACAAATTGACTGACATAAACAACTTCTAAAATATGATGATGTATTTTGCTCTCACGATTTAAGCCCAGAGACCATGGCTCCATCAAACCTCTGAGGCAGAACCTGCTGGTGGTGAGAGCATGGGCAGAGGCTGTWCACACCACGGCAGGGGCCCGTGACAAGATACAGATCTCAAGAGTACTCCCAATTGCCTATTTTCTCYAGAACTTTCTACTCCCATAATAGTACCACCAGCTTGGGACCAAGCYTTCAACAATGAGCGCATTGGGGCTCGTATTTCATATCCAGTTAAAATTCTCATTTTAGGTCTTTGCATTTTGCTTTCTGTATATAACACTGATTTCTTTGTACTGATTTTCTAGAGGACAGGGCAGATATCATAATGTTCATAACTTAATGAACAATTTATCAACAATTGACCTTTTATTTACTTATTTTCAAAATGTCCTTTTTAAAAGCATCTCTGTGAATCAGCAATCRAGTTCACAGCAAAGCTCTTGTTCTTCAGGTAAACGTGACTTAAACGAACAAAAATACTGAAGGATAGSAATGTAACAAAATTTGGTTAGGTGCTTACAGTAAGAATCCACTGTCTATGCAACTTCTTTGATTTTGAGTGAATCTTTGAACTAAGGAGCCAGTACATACCATTTGTTTTTCCCATCAAAATCTTTGAGAGTTTGTTGGTTTATCTGTCCATGTGCAGGCTAATCAGGACTTCAGTTGGATGTATTTATAGGCAAAACACAGCATGACTGATCATAGCTTATATGGAACTGTACTGAAAAGATGTCAGAACCTTCTAATGCTTTATAAATGTGACAAGAACATCGGGAAGAATAATAAGTTAATCTTTCATAAAACACTTTGAAAATAGAGATGCCTGCATAAGTGTTAATTGTTATTATTGGCCCCATGATCTTTTTACTTTCCTCTTTGCTGTTATAGCAATGATAAAATATCTTAACTTCAAGGGAAATTATTGTTCTTTATATGAAAAATTTTAATAAAGTAAAACCTTAATACATGTGTGTTCTGGTAAATAANAGAAAAACACCATGTGTCTGTTCTCAGCAAAACATCCTCTCATGTGTCTGCTTCAGCAAAACATTCTCTTATAAGACAGTTTGGAGACACAACTGAGTCTCCAAAGAAACCAGAAATTTCCACTTCAGTTTGTTTTGGTCATTTGTTAACCCAAAGGAAAATTTTAAAGTGAGCAAAATCTATCTCTGGTTGACTGGCTCCTCCCATTTTTGAAAGTTATCTATCTATGAAACATGCCCTGATAAGTTTTCATAAGACATCTTTGTTTATTTGTCTGTTTGTCCCTTTAATTCCTCTAGAAAAGGTCTCAGGAAATAGCTATAGTTTCTTCATTTTTCTTCATATTGATACATATATTTTGACATTTTTTTCAATAATTTGGATTTTCATGGCCTTTCTTTTCCATAACTTTCCCCACATATTCAATTATGTGGCATAGGTATTGCATGCAAATTGCATTCTCAGTACTCTAATCTCCAGCCCGTGAAACTTCACTGAAAGAAGAACCCCTTCCACTCTTTGGTGTTCATATATAGCCCTTGTTCACCCCAAATAAAGTGCATAGAGAAAGGAAAATAATGGGGGGGGGCACATTTAACTTCTTCAAATTAAAATTTTCATGTAGTTAAAGGTGGCTTCAAAACTTGTGATCACTCTGTTTCAGCATCCTTGGCGCTAGATTTAAGGATGTACATTACCCCATGTTGAATAAAGATATGTATACCACAACCTGGCCTTTGACATCAATCTGAAGGCCCAAGATTCCACAACCTGAGGGAGAAAGCACCCACACATACCACAGCCGACGTGTATACCACAATATTCCAATCTAATGAAGGTCTAAAGCTATTGCTTGGCTTGTGATGAAAATTTGTAGTGGTGAGTTGGCCTTTCATATGTCCTTAAGTTGCTATGGCAACTCCATCTGTCATCTGTACCACTTGAGATTCTCTACATAACCATGACCATGTGCTACAGAAGGAATACTTTCATGTATTCCTGTCCAATTGTCCTTAGGGTTGTGCTTTATACTTTTCAGATAGTGCATTGCAATCTTGAACTTGTGAACTCTCTGTCCTAGCCTTTGAGTGCATATGGCCAGAAAATTTTCCACTCCCAAAATGGAAAATGCTCTTAAGAAAGGAGAATAAGGGGATAGGGGTGGTACATTTAACATTTTCAAATAAAAAATTTTCATATAGTCAAGGCTGGCTACAAATTGTGATCCCCCTGTTTCAGCCTCCTTGATACTGGAATTATAGATGTACATCACCCCATCTTGAATAATAGCTTCTTTCCACATAAAATGTGGCTAATAATGTCTGCAAAACACTTTCACAAGATGAGTAATATTTATAGTTCTGGCCATCCCGGGGATAACAGTGTTCATAAATGTCTGAGTTTCTTTACATCCAAACAAAATATGTTCCTTTTGAAAGGGGAAGGTCTAACTGACTCTGACTCATAGGAACTCTTGGTGGTGGTCAGAAAAGGTTCTAATTCTGTGTTTCTGCAGACAAGTCAGCACCCAGAGACAAAGAAGGCTGTTCTCTTTGTTTTTGCTGCTACCCAGAAGACTTTTCTATTCTTTTTAAAATTTAATTTCTTTGAAGAAATAAAAATAGAATCTCAGAGTGTTCTCTTTCTTTGGGAGTAGTTAGGTGTGAAACGACTTAAAACCACCATCTAAACAGTTATGACAGAGCTACTTCTTTTTCCAGGGCAGGGAGGTATAATCCTATTATCTTTGTGTGGTTATCAGACCCACTTGAAATTCCAATTAGTGCAGCTAATCACCATGGGCTCCTCTGGTACTTAGCTGGCAAACAGCTAAGTCTAATTAATACTTTGGAGTGGTGGGTAAATGACATTTCTTCAACTTCTGTAGACACATTTTGTAAGTAAAATTCTGATTTGAAGCTTGCTTCATTGCCAATGGACAATTTCTAAAAAAAGAACAACAACAGAAAGAATTGTGTATGAAACTAACAAAATAATATTCTTATTATTTTGAACCTAGAGGCCCTCGGGAAAATGTATCTTATTGGATGGAGAGTCAACGATAACATTTCTCATCCGAATTTTGTTTTAAAAAAACATACATCTATAAAATAGGAGAAGAACGATTCATTCAAACTCTAGTTGTAAGTTGAGAGACTCTTTAAACACTGATTTATTTGGTTAGAAATAAGTTCAAGTATTAAAGTGAGGCAAGTCCTTGGGCTAGGACTTTCTGGTAAGTGCCCTACAACTACCTGTGTTAAGTCCATGCAAAATAATGTGTGTGTGTGTGTGTGTGTGTGTGTGTGTATTAAGTATTTTAAATAGGACTTGGCCTTTGGTTTAAGGATAACCCTTGTTTCTCCACGTGAAAAAATTCTAGTAGCATGTCCCCTAGCTCCCAAACTCAGAGGAGCATCATATTTGTCCTAGAGGAGGTGCTGAAGGTTAGCCTGGGACGTCCATTGCTGACCTACAGATCAATGCTGGCCACTATTGTCTTTGCATGCCTAGTATGAAGGGATAGGCTTACAACTTAATCAAATCCAGCAAGGCTAAGCACCACTTCGGATGACCATATACAGGTCTGCTCAGTGTCTGGAGACAAGTGTCACAATTCTGAGATTAATACACAGAGTGAGGGACTGACTTTCTTTAAGCAGGTCTTTCCCTGGTGGGAGCCTGGGCTCCCGCTGGCAGAGTAACCTGTTTGTAATTAAACAGTTGCTTCATTCTTCTCCCTTGAAAAAAGTCCATATTTGCAGAGACTACCAGAATTTCCAAACCCCCAAACAGCAACAGGGAACGATAATGAATTTCAAAGAGTTGCAAATGTCTTTGGTTTTTGGAGCTGAAGCCTCTGACTGGTCCTGGTCTGGGAAAAGGAGCCATTTATTTTAAAGCAAGGATTCTGTATTTAATTTCAGAGGGGTGGGTCTGAAAGAACCGAGTGTTTGCTTGGGCAGGGATTTGAAACCTTTTGTAGGCTTTTTGAGTTGTTTAGATGAAGGAGGTCCACATGGTTGTTCTTAGAGAAGTGGGTCTGCAAGCCCTCGCCGGAACCGAGCGCCTCTCCCCAATGTATAAGCATTATTCTGTATAATTATGGATATTTTCACTTCCAAAAATATTTTTTTCTAGAAGCTGCTATTTCAAAGGCTTTCAATTCTGTGTGTCATTATCAAATAATCTTTTTTGTACTCGGGTGTTTATTATTGGATTGCAACAACGATAAAGCCCCAGGGTTTTTTGTCTTCTTTGGTATGCTAATTAGCCTGTTTCCTTTTGATCTTTTTCCTACCGAAGAGAGTGAAAAGCTATCTCAGCGGGGAATCTTAGTGCTGTACATTCATCTCCTCATCTCCATAATCTGTGGATCAGAGGAAGACAACAATTTCACTGCTGAATAAGGGCTTCTGGGGGCTTTAGTTAGAGCTGAGGTTGCCCAATAATCCCACTGGCACACCCAAGTTGGGCAATGCGTAGGAAGACTGCAGAGGGTGGAAAAAAGGCACAGAATACTTTATTTGACTGAGTGAGTGTAATTGTTTTTATTTCTTCTCTGAGCATTCAGTCCCCGTAAATCTATGCCATTTTGCCCAATTGTTAACTTTTAGATTTCTTTCTCCTATTCATGTGTTTAGTGACAGTGACTGAATGCTTAGTTTGAAGAAAATGGCCTGAAGAGTTAAAAAAGAAATGCAGCTGACAAAAATTTGCTAGACTATGAAACTGTCTTTCAAAAGACACAGTTCAACCATATACAGAGTTACTGGGGAAATACACAGGCACCTGTATGTTGGAGGAACAGGTTTCAGTGTTAGGGAACAAACAGTGTTCCTTGGTCTCCTATAGTTTATTATTAAGACCTAAGAATTTTAGACATAGGCCAAGCAGTTAAGTGGGAAATTTCATTTACCATCATTATGATGATCAAGGAAGTTGCCATTTAAATGTTGTAGTCATAAGAACTAACCCCAACTAGGGTAAACGCACACACAAACACACATACGTACAAGTTAGGTTGAACTGCAGGAAACTACTGTTTTTGCAAGTAAAAAGCAATTTCTTGTGGCTCAACCATTTGGAGGGTATAATCAAGATGATCAAGTTTTGTTTTTATTTTTGTTTTTGTTTTTAAATTATTTATGGGCTGGAGAGATGGTTCAGCTGTTAAAAACCAGGCACAAAACTAAAAATCATTCATTTCCCCCAAAGAGTATGGGCTTCTTTAAAAGTAGCCCAATAGAGATCTGTTTTCAAAACTGATGTGTGGCCTAGGGCATTTTTCTGAATAGACCTAAATTTGAGGTTTTTATTCACTTACTGTTTAGAAATCAATCTTTATCCTCCAAGAAGGAACTGGATCTCGGAAATAACGCAAATTCATCAAAATTACTTCTTGTAATTAAAAATAATTTTCACTACATTTAATTATTTTGAGGTTTTTTTTTTTTTTGAACCAATTTTGAGTTTACTGAGATTTCCTTGGGTAGAGCAACAGAGTTTTGTATCTAAAAGACGCTTTGGGAATCAGCTGTTCTATTAGTCCTTCAGCCTTATTAAGAGAAATTAATAATTGAACCTTTGGCATCTTAACCACAGAGATTTTGATGTATTAAATTTATGGAGAGATYCAGAAACGCACATTTTAAATACAATTGACGGGTAATTTTGAGGTAGGAAGCTGTCACCATGCTTGGAGTGGATGGATACTCTTGTTTGCAGAGATGGATTCTGAAGTTCAATGACCTGTTCAAAGTCATTGTGCTAGACGGTTGGTCCAAARTAGCAGAATTCTAGGGAAAGACTCCTGGGGACAATAGAGGGAGGTGGTAGAGGCTTCCCAAGTGGTTATGTGAACTTAAAACAAAGACTTGTATTTGTTGGTTAGTTATATGCAACCATTTTTTTTTTTGTTGGAGCTCATAGATTCTCATTTATAAAATGAGAATTACCCTGAGCCAAAGCTTACAGTTTTGCGTGATGTTAATAAACAACAGTTTAATAARCATCCACCACTCTGTTTATATCTAAAGATCTGAATAGGGGCTGGTGAGTTGGCTCAGTGGTTAAGAGCACTGACTGCTCTTCTGAAGGTCCTGAGTTCAAATCCCAGCAACCACATGGTGGCTCACAACCATCTGTAATGAGATCAGATGCCCTCTTCTGGTGTGTCTGAAGACAGCTACAGTGTGCTTATTTATAATAATAAATAAATCCTTGGGCCCTAGTGAGTAGGGTCTGAGTAAGCAAGGTTAACCAGAACGAGTGGGGTTGACTGGAGTGAGCAGAGGTCCTAAATTCAATTCCTAGCAACCACATGAAGGCTCACAACCATCTATACAGCTACAGTGTACTCATTTACATAAAATAAAATAAATAAATCTTAAAAAAAGATCTGAATAATATTTCTTAGTAGTTATTGCTTTTCCCATCCTTTCTCGTTTTCATAGCCCTTTTGTCTAGTGTCCCCTACTTACATCCCTCTCCGAGACTTTAGTCACATCTGGGGTCTTGGTGTGACCACCAGACAGAGCRTCATTGTTGAAAGGTACTTCTCATTATAATAACTCTCTGGAATTCTCCCTGARAGGAACAGCTGGGTCTTTTCACATTTTGTCTTTATGCCCAATTAACCCCTAACTACAGCCCTACTGAGTTGTTATTGTTGCAAAGGAAAAAAAAAATCAACTGCAAAACCCACATGTCTAGACAGTGAAGGACTCAGCACCGAAATTCCTTCTTTGTGCCAGAGGGTGCCGAGGGAGCGGGGCAGGAGATGGGAGAGGAGACTGCACAGCTGGTAGCAGCTGGACTCGCCCRTGGGCTCTTCAGACCTGGTTTTGAAGCCAGAGGCTCTAATGATGGGGACAGAAAAAGAACAGCAGCATGTGGCRTCCATGCAAGGTGCCAGTGAGGTGCTCGGATCTCTTCCCCATCTGTTCCCATCACCCTTGCACTCTCCCATTTGCTCATACGTGGATAGGCAATGGGTGACCAAATGCTGCCTGAGGGACCCGACCTGATGCTGTTAATTACTAGGAGTGTTGAGARCCAATTATCTCCACAAAACCAAAACATCTTCTTGAAGCATTTCTAATGGACATTGTTTCATCCAGGGTGGAGACACACTGGACACKGTTGCTTGCTTCCAATGAAAAACAAAAACAAAAAAACAAGTTTGACATCCTTTTCAACCCTACTTCTTTTCATCTGCATTAGTGGTTTT
>BDUI01004619.1:83177-102326 GCA_002335545.1 Apodemus speciosus
AGGCCCAATGCAGCAGTGCAGGGGAATACCAGAACAGGGAAATAGGAAGGGCTGAATAGGGGAACAAGGGGAGGGAAAAAGACATATGGGACATTTGGGGGGGCGGGGAAACCAGGAAAAGGGAAATGAAATGTAAATAAAGAATATATCCAATAAAAAAAATCAGACCAATGATATGAATTATCTGTTTGCTAAAACCGAAAAACATTACTGACAAAAACTGAAGAAGGGCTATGTACACTTGGGTGGACAGAAATGACTAAACTCTCTATCTACGTGTGGTGGTAACTTTCTATTGCTCTGACAAAATACCTTTTAGGAGCAAGTTAGTGAAGAAAAGGTTTGTTGAGAAAGACAACAGCTGGAATGGCTCTGCTCAAGGTAGCAGGAACTTGTGAAGTGGCTTGCTAGACCCTGGTGAAGGAGAGCTTAGGAAAAACCTGGAGGCACATGTAACCTTCAAGACCTGCCCCCTATTGTCCCACTTTTGCTAGCTGGGTTCAATCCCCCAAAGTCTACAATCTATCAGATAGCACTCCACCAGCTTGGGAATGGGTGCTCCACAAACAAATTCATGCGCAACATTTCACACTCCAACTTTGACATTCTGTCTTAGCCCTTACAGGTGTGTGGCCATGTTGTAATGCAAAATGCATTTAACCCAACTTTAGAAGAACTTCTCCTAACAGTCTCAATACTGTTCAATAGTTCAAAGATTTTTCTGAGATTTGAGGTAAACTCTTACCTGTGAATTCCTGTAAACCCCAAACAAAGTGTGCGCTTTCAATATACAATATCACATAATAAATATTTCCATCTTCAAATGGAGGGATAAAGGATAGACAAGACCAAAGCAAACTCTTAAAGTACAACAGGGTAGACATCAAACCCAGCATGTCATTTCTAGTATCTGAGGCTCGTGCGGCATGGTCTAGGATGTGATGGGCTTGGGTAACCCCATTTCTGTTCCTTACATTACAAATGGCCTCTCTCTTGGGCCTGCTCCACTTGATGCCCACAGCTTTCATGAGGTTATGTACCACATGCTCAATATTGCTAACACTGAGGGGTATCTGTTGAAACTTGAGATTCCCTCTCACAGCTCTATCCTTTTGCACTGTAGGACCTTTCTTCAGAGAATCTCACCCTACCATGCATTGCCTGTCACCATTGCCTTTTCTTTTCTGGAATCTTGGTGTGGCCCTCAGTGGTCTTGTAACTGTTGTATTCTGGTGCCTGCAAAAGCAGCACTACATAGAGAGTGTCTAGTGCTGCTGATAGGTTGAGAAATAGCCTACCGTCTCTGATGCATGATAGCAATGGCCTATGAGTTTTTATGTGGACGAACCAGGAAAATAGCGTCCTTTGGTACCCCTGTTCAAAAAGGTGCCCTGGAGGCTCTCTTATTCCAAAAGACTCCCCTTTCTAATTAATTCACATTTTTTATACCTTGGAGACATCTTCTGGTGGGCTCTTACCCTAAAGTCACCTTAGCAGTTATTCTAGTTAAGTCTGGGGTGACTCTTTAACAACACTAATCTTGTTAACTACTACAACCAATTTATCTGCTCTTTTAAATGCCTTCATGTTTGTTCAATTAGTTGCCAAACTCCACATCTTTGACATTTTTATGCTCTACTTTTTGTTTTGAAGTCTCCTGATAAATCTGACTGGGAATCACAAGTAGGAGCTTACCACAATCTAAATCTGTGCTGACTTAAATTTTCCTCTGCCAAATTAATTATTTAAATATTTTAAAATTATTCAGGTCCTGGACAGAATATAATATTTCTTACATTATTATTATTTTATTCATTGTGGTGGAAAAAAGTATGCAGGCTCAGGTAGTTCTGTACATGGTGACAGGAGTTTGCTGCATAGATTGTTATATCTGGGCATATGAGATACAAAGAACTTGGGAAGAACTGAAGACTGGTACGCCTTCAAAATCTGTCCCCAGCAGCATACTTCTTCTAGATATTCCAAAATCTCAAAAATTCAATGGCATCCCAAAACAATGCCACCAGCCAGAGACCAAGTGTTCAAAGATGGAGAAAATGTCACAATTAAACCATACAGCTACTTAAATTTAAATATCATTACAGTTAAACTCTTACCAAGGTTGTATAAATTAACAAAGCAATGACAATACACATATATTCTTATGCATATCTATGTCATCCTTAAATTTTCTCCCTTGGGAGTCTAGCTACAACCYTTACTAGCCCAATAACTCTTATATTCTGGTGCCCACAAAGCCAGCAAGCACTACATGGGTAATGCCTAACTCTGCTCACAGATTAAGAAGTAGCCTAGTTTCCTTGGTGCATGGTAGCAACAGCCTCTGAATATCTATGTGGGTGAACCAGAAATTTCTTCCATAGGTAGCCCTGTTCAAACAAGATCCTACCATGCAGTGTAGGAAAGCTTCAGGCATTAAATGAAGCTAACACGAGACCACATATGCTTCAGGGGACTTTAAGTACATGTGTGTGGGTGTGCATACATATAGGTGTGTGTGCATGCACATGTGGAGGCCTATAGTCAATGTTAGGTACATTTTTCAGTCCCTTTATCCACTGTCCTCTGAGGCAGGTCTCTCAATTGAACCCACCGTTCACAGGCATGACTAGTCTAGCTAGTCAGATTGATTCAGAGACCCCTGCCTCTGCCTGCTGAGTACTGAGATTACAGCTAAGCTGCTGCATGGACCTAGCATTTAAATGCATTGTGGTGGTCTAAGCTCAGATCTTCACACTTGTACAGAAAGCACATAAACAAGCCATCTCCTTGTTTATATGTTGAAAGATCTTAAATAATCTCCTCCTGTTCTAAAAAAAAAAAAAAGAACAAAGAGGCACTGCTACCTTAGTTCAATGCTTATTATAAAACTAGAGAAATTAATACAATGTGATGTTGGTACAATGATAGAAAACAGACAAGAGAAAAGGAATAGGCACTAGACATTATAGACAGCTGACGTTTGAAAAATAATCTAAAAGCACTTAGTGGTCACAGGATAAATCTTATAACAAACAGCTGTTGACCAACTGGATATCAATATTCAAAAAGAGAAAGACTAGAAACTGAGACCTATGATGTCTTCTTTGTACGTCATATAAAAACCCAACCTATAAACAGATAGGAGGCAAAATGTAAGATCTATGATCTTAAGATTCCTAGAAGAAAACATGGAAAAATATCTTTGTGACCTTAAGTAAGACAAAAGTGTTTTAGATTTGATATGAAAGGCGCAAGCCATAAAATAATGAGGCACCCATTTGTCAATAGATACTGGTGACTAAGTGAAAAAGATAAAAATATTTATACTACAAATCTGATCTCTTGAGCACAGAATATGAGAAAACCTCTAAAATCCTAATGATAAGAAAGCAAGTCAGTTAAAATTGGACCAAGCATTTTACAAAGTAAGATATTCAGAAAGAAATTCAACACAACTACTCATTAAAGAAATGCATATTAAAACCACATTAGGAGTCCTCTAAAGACTCCAAATAGAGAGAGACATATTGTTCAAATGGAAGACTGTTAATTCTCATCTACTTCAAGAAGAGGTTTCTCTGATGAGGGTTGAGCAATGCTCTTATTTATGGGTATAACGGAATGCTATTAGGAGTCATTTTATAACTGTGTTCCTGTAGTCAAATAATAGCATTACATTTTCTTTTAGGCCAGTAATGTAACAGGTCCCAGTTCTTGGCCCCTTTAGCAGTGTCAAAGATGGTTTTCATCTCATGAAGTGGGCCTTAAATCCAATGTTAAAAAGTGGGTAGCTACTCCCATGACACATGTGCCACTGCTACATCAGATTAGTTTGCAAGCAGGTCACTTACAGGTATCAGGGTTTGTGTCTGGGCGGTACTGACCTTTCTCCTCCAGTAGCATGCAGAGAACCCCCAAGCACCATGAATGCTAATAAGAGTGAAGCATCTAGTTAGGCACCAGTTTGGCTTCTCCTTGTTAAACAATATAAGTGTGGTCCTCAGCAATAGGATCTTACCATCGTGTTGTAGAAAATAGCCAAAATCCATGGCAATAACTTGTGGTGTTTGGGTATTTCTGAGACCAATTTGGCTAATGTCTCAGTAACATGTAATCCATTCCTGAAGCTTGAGGTTTCATTTTGGCTTCATAAGATGTCTAGTTAAGGCATTGTTTCCCCATTATTTGGTGTATGTATATGTGTATGCATATGTACATCATATGCATACACATATACATATACATACACATACACATACACATACACATACACATATGAAAGACTCTTCCCATTTCCCTACTCCTTTACTAGATACCTAACCCTTGTGGTTATTCAGATGGTAGCATACCTCTCAAAAGTTTAAAAGCTAACATTTACATATATAACATGCAACTTTTGTCTTTTGGGGTCTGGGTTACCTCACTGAGGATGATTCTTTTATAGCTTCATTCATTTACCTGCATGTTTCATGATTTCACTTTTCTTAACAGCTGGATAATATTCTATTGTGTAAATGCACCACCTTTTCGTTGTCCATTCACCATTTTGATGGACATCTAGGCAGTTTCCAATCCCTCCGGGCTCAGGAATCTATGAAGAAGAGGAGACAGAAAGATTCTAAGGGCCAAAGGTGATTGAAAACTCCAAAGGAGCCTTTCTGCCCAGTCCTTTCTTCTGGTACAGCCTGCTAGCTAGTCTGTTCCTCTGAAGACACCATATCCTGAGCTATCCCAAAAGATCCACTGCACTCAGAGCAATCGGGCAACTGACACCATAGCCTGAGGCATCCCAGGAGATCTGCTGCACACAGGGCAACTGAACAACTAATCATCAGCTTGTCAGCTCCCCCCCCCCCTCCACCCCCACCCCTACCCCCACCCTTGAGGATATCCCAGCTTGAAGGCATCCCAGGAGGTCTCCTGTATACATGGCAACTGGGCAACAGACACCAAAGTCTGAAGACCTTCCAGAGGCTCTGTCGCATACAGGGGCACTGACCTGACAGACTAAAAGCCTCCCTGGAGTTCTACGGCACACAGGGGAACAGAAACTACAGTCCACGCAGGACAACAGCTTGACTGCTCCTCTGAAGACCCAACAGTCTGAAGGCCTCGCAGGAGATCTATGGTAGCCAGGGCAATAGATCAGCAGCTTCTCTACCTCTTTGAAGAGCTCCCAGTTGGAAGGCCCAACGGGTGGTCTGCTACAGCCAGGGCTGCAAGCCTACCAGAAGACCTGAACTAACCTAGGGACAAAAGAGGCAGACTCCAGACAGAGTCACCCAGACCAGCAAACACCAAGGATAACCAGATGGCAAGAGGCAAGTGCAAGACCATAAACAACAGAAGCCAATATACATGGGCATCATCAAAACCTAGTTCTCCCACCACAGCAAGCCCTGAATACACCAACACTCCTAAAAATCAGGAAGCTGACCTAAAATCCTATCTCATGAAGATGATAGAGTCCTTTAAGGAGGATATAAATAACTCACTGAAAGAAATACAGGGAAACACAGATAAACAGGAAGAAGCCCCTAAAGAAGAAAGAAAAAATYCCTTAAAGAAATAYAGGAAAACACAATCAAACAGATTAAGGAATTGAATAAAGGGGTCCAAGACCTAGAAGTGGAAGTAGAATCAATAAAGAAAACACAAATGGAGGCAAACATGGAAATAGAAAACGTAGGAAATAGGTCAGGAATTGCAGATGTAAGTATCACCAATAGAATAGAAGAGACAGAAGAGAGAATCTCAGGTGTAGAAGATACCATAAAAAAGATTGACACAACTGTAAAAGAAAATTCAAAATATAAAAATCTTCATCCCCAAAGTATCAAGAAAATTCAGGACACAATGAAAAGATCAAATCTAAGAATAATCAGAATAGAGAAGAATGAAGATTGCCAGCTCAAAGGACCTGAAAATGTCTTCAATAAAATCATAGAAGAAAACTTCCCCAACCTAAAGAAAGAGATGGCTATAAAGGTACAAGAAGCCTAGAGAACACCAAATAAATGGTACCAGAAAAGAAAATCCTCTCGTCACATAATAATCAAAATACTAAAAGCACAGAACAAAGAAAGAGTATTAAAAGCTGCAAAGGAAAAGGGCCAAGTAACAAACAAAGGTAGACTTATCAGAATTACACCAGACTTCTCAACAGAGACTATGAAAGCAAGAAGAGCCTGGTCAGAGGTCTTCCAGACTCTAAGAGAACACAAATGCCAACCCAGGTTACTATACACAGCAAAACTCCCAATCAACATAGATGGAGTAACCAAAATATTCCAGGACAAAACCAAATTCAAACAGTATCTATACCAATTCAGCCCCACAGAGGATCCTAGAAGGAAAATCTCAATACAAGGAAGGTACCTGCACCAAAGAAAAGACAAGATATTAAGCATCTCACAACAAAGCCGAAAGGAGAGAACCATAGCACATAAAGCCACCTATAAAAACAAACATATCGGGAACCAACAGTCATCCATCTTTAATATCTCTCAATATTAATGGACTCAACTCACCTAAAAAAAGACATAAGCTCTTCTGTACCAGAGATTTTTTCTGAGACACGGTTTCTCTGTATACCCCTGGCTGTCCTGGAACTCACTCTGTAGACCAGGCTGGCCTTGAACTCAGAAATCTGCCTGCCTCTGCCTCCCAAGTGCTGGGATTGAGAAAGGGAACAAAACACTCACAGGAGCAATTATGGACACAAAGTGTGGAGCAGAGACTGAAGGAAAGGCTACCCAGAGACTGTCCTACTTGGGGATTCATCCTATAAACAGTCATCAAACCCCGACACTATTATGGATGACATAAAGTGCATACTGAAAGGAGCCTGTTATAGTTGTTTCTGGAGCGGCCCTGCCAGAGCCTTACACATACAGAGGCAGATGCTAGCAGTCAACCACTGGACTGAGCGTGGGGTCTCCCAATGGAGGAGTTGGAGGGTAGACTGGAGGAGCTGAAGGTATTTCCAGTCCCATGGGAAGAACAATGATGAAAGCCAACCAGATGCCACAGGGCTCCCAGAGACTAAGCCATCAACCAAGGGGTACACATGGTTCCAGCCAAAAGTGTGGCAGAGGAATGCCTTGTTGGGCATCAGTGGGAGGGGAGGTCCTTGGTCCTATGAAGGCTCTATAGATGCCTGAGCGTGGGGGAATTGAGGGGGGAGTAGGTGGGAGTAGGATTGGTGGAGAGTCATATTCTTGGAGGCAGGGGGTGGGAGGATGGGAGGGGGAAAACCAGGAAAGGGTATAACATTTGAAATATAAATTAAGAATATATTCAATAAAAAAAGACATAAGCTAACACACTGGATATGCAAACAAGATCCAGCATTTAGTTGCATACAAGAAACACACATCAACAACAAAGACATAAACTATCTCAGAGTAAAAAGATGGAAAAAGGTCTTTGAAGAAAATGGTCCTAGGAAATAAGCTGGAGTTATCATTCTAATATCCAATAAAATAGACTTTCAGCCAAAAGTTATCAAGCGTGATGAGGAAGGACACTTCATATTCATCAAGGGGAAAATCCACTAAGAGAAAGTCTCAATTCTGAACATCTACGCCCAAATGCAAGGGCACCCACATTCATAAAAGAAACTTTACTAAAGTTCAAAACACACATTGAACCCCACACAATAATAGTGGGAGACTTCAGCACCACACTCTCACTAATGGACAGGTCATTGAAACAGAAACTAAACAGAGACACAGTGAAACTAAGAGAGGTTATGAACCCAATGGATTTAACAGATATCTACAGAACATTCTACCCTAAAACAAAAGAATACACCTTCTTAGCACCTCATGGTACCATCTCCAAACTCGACCATATAATTGGTTACAAAACAACCCTCCATTGATAAAAGAAGATTGAAATAATCCCATGCACCCTATCATATTACCATGGCTTAAGGCTAGTCTTCAATAGCAATAAAAACAACAGAAAGCCCACATACATGTGGAAACTGAACAACTCTCTACTCAATGATAACTTGGTCAGGAAAGAAAKAAAGAAAGAAATTGAAGGCTTCCTAGAATTTAATCAAATGTTGACACACCATAATCAAACTTATGGGACACAATGAAAGCAATACTAAGAGAAAAATTCATAGCACTGAGTGCCCTGGTAAAGAAACTGGAGACATCTTACACTAACAACTTAACACCATACCCTCTAGAACGAAAAGAAGCAAACACACCCAAGAGGAGTAGACGGCAGGAAATAGTCAAACTTGGGGCTGAAATCAACCAAATAGAAACAAAGAGAACAATGCAAAGAATCAACAAGGCCAAAAGCTGGTTCTTTGAGAGAATCAACAAGATAGATTAACACCTAGGCACACTAACTTAAGGTCAGAGAGGCAGTATTCAAATTAACGAAATCAGAAATGAAAAGGGAGACATAACAGAAATGGAGGAAATTCAAAAAATTGTCAGATCCTACTACAAAAGCCTATACTCAACAAAACTGGGAAATCTAGATAAAATGAATAGTTTTCTAGACAGATAGGACATACCAAAGTTAAATCAAGAGTAGGTAAACTAAACAGGCCCATAACCCATAAGGAAATAGAAGTCATTAAAAACCTCTCAACCAAAACAGTCCAGGGCCAGAAGGATTTAGTGCAGAATTCTACCAGACCTTCAAAGAAGACCTGATACCAGTATTTCTCAAACTATTCTGTAAAATAGAAACAGAAGGGACACTACCTAATTCATTCTATGAAGCCAGAATTATTCTGATACCTAAACCACACAAGGATCCTGCCAAAAAAGAGAACTTCAGACCTAACTGAGTTATGAATATCAATGCAAAAATACTCAATGAAATTCTTGCAAACCAAATCCAAGAACACATCAAAACCATCATTCACCATGATCAAGTAGGTTTCATCCCAGGGATGCAAGGTTGTTTCAATATATTAAAATCCATTAAAGTAATCCACTATATAAACAAACTCAAAGAAAAAAAATCACATGATCATCTTTTTAGATGCAGAAAAAGCCCACAAAATCAGGAACAAGACAAGGATACTCACTGTCTCAAAAATAAAATGAGATAAAAACCATGATTAAAAAATAGTATAGACCTGTAGAAACTACGGGTAGAAAGAGTGACTGAGTGTGTTAGTGAGAACACGGAGACCAGGAACTCTCACACTGTTGATAGGAATAAAAACTAGTACAACCACTTTGGAAAACAGTTTGGCAGATTTGTAAGAAGTTAAACATGAAGTTACACAATGACCAACCATTTTTAGGTACTTATCTATGAGGAAAGAATGCAGGTAGTAAATTAATATCCATGCAAGCTTTACCCATAATGGCATGAAAATGGAAACACCTCCAATGTCCATCAACTGGTAAATGGATGAATTAATTTTGTTTCTATATACTTTAGAATGTTACTTAGCAATAAAAATGATTTATTATAAACAACATGAACCTCAAAATAATTACACTGACTTAAAGAAGCCAGACAAAAGGTACATAGAGCATGATTCACTTCTATAAATCTTTAGAAAGCAACTAATCTATAATGACAGAAGATAGATCAGTGGTTATTTGGGGATGACAGGCAGGGAGGAGCCAGAGAAAGGGATTAAAAGGGGGCATGAAGAAACCTTTTGGGATGTTGGATATATTCACTCTCTTGATTGTGGTGTTGGCTTTTATGTGTATATGTCAAAGCCTGTCAAATTATGCACCTGCAATATTTACAGTCTATTGTATGTCAATTATCCCTCCATAAAACTATTTAAAAATAATGCTTCTAAAGTAAGCATAGAGATTAAGGAGGAGTGAATTAAAAGTTTCAATCTCTGTGGTAAATTTGCAAACGTTTGAGAAAGGGGCATCCAAGACACAGGTGGAAGAAATAGTTTTACAAAGGGGAAGAACTCCTTTTAGAGACAGGAGGGGGAAAAGAAAACAGGACAGCAGAGATAATGCCGTGTAGGTTTTGAAACAGAAAATTGAAGGAGTTCCATCTATTTTTTAATGAAGAGTTAGAAGCAAAATAATCTGCTGAACATGAGGTGTGGCGTGAACTAGTCACTGAAGACAGAAGGCAAAGTTTTCTTAAGCAGAAAAAGCTTCCAGGAAGTGTTAGGGTGTGGCAGAAGAGGATCATCGTGAATAGGTAACTGTGCCTACTCTTCCTATGATTTTCTCCAGAGCAACCAGACTCCCTCTGCAGACAGTGATGGCAAAATATAAACGGGAAYGACAGATTGGACCAGCAGAATGTAGGATCTAAGGTGAATTCGGAGCAAAAAAGGACAAAGCTAATTTTCTGAGAAAATTCACCTATGGGTGGAGTGGAGGTTCTGATGATATCTGAGAATGGCTACAGGATAAGTTTATTTTAAAATGGAAAGAGTTGAAAGTTGCTATGAAACTATTTACTGTTGCTCTACGCACATTAGCCAGAAATTGGAAGCAACCCTGATATCCATCAACAGAAAAATAGATAAAGAAAATGTGGTACATTTACACAGTAGAGTATTTACCCCACCATTTTAAGAAAATGGCATCATGAAATTTGTGAGTAAATGGATGAAACTAGAAAAAATCACCCTGAGTAAGATACTCAGACCTAGAAAGACAAATATGTTATATTTGTCTTATATGCAGATATTAGCTATTAAGTCAATCTGCAGAACCAAAGAGGGTAGGCACAGAGTAAGAGACTAGATAGGCCTTGCTAGGAAAGATAACTAGGATAGTTATGGATGGATGAGGGGGTTCTAAAACAGGAGTTTTGATGAAAGAGTGGTGGGGGAGAGAGGGGAATGGTGGAGGGAATACAGGGGAGAGATGTCTAAAATTAAAGGCCATTCGAAGGATAGTATGGAGACCTAATACAGTAGAATCTTTCAAAGTATATACATATATGAAGGTGATCTTAATGAAGTCACCAAATAATGAGAGACAGAGTCCTGGATAACCATCCCTTGTCACCAAATGAAGTTTCCAATACCAGGATCGGGTTACATCTAATTGAGTTGTTGGCCAAAGGGATTCATGGGAATCCCCAGACAAGACAAACTGTTGCCGAGACAATAGGTTGCTCTGTACAAATGGACAGCAAGGCCACATTTGGCTGAAGACAACATCTACAGTATTCCTTTAACATGGCAAAGCCAAGCTTGTGCCTACAAAGAGCCTTCACCCCTACATCGTAGTATCATTGGTACAYGAAGGCACTCAGCACACTACCAAAGAAGAAACATAAACACCAACCCAGCCACAACCCCTTTGATCATTACAACAGTGTCCTYCCTGCAAACTCTCGCACCAAGGTGGTGGAAATAACCARTTGATATCTTATTCGACTTAAGGCTCACTCCATGAGGTGGAACCCATACCTGACACAGAGTGGGTGACCAAGGAGCTGAGACTAGAGAGCCTGGGAACCTAGGGTAAAATTAAAAACCTACTGTAAGAGGGGRAGAGGGAGAGAGAAGAAAATGTGGTTAGAATGACTCCTAATGACACTCTTCTATTCTCAATAGATCARTGCCTTTGCTCAGCCATCATCGGAGACGCTTCTTCCTGCGGCAGGGAACACATACAGAGACCCATGGCCAGACATCATGCAGAGAATGAGATACCTTGGAATACTCAGCCCTAAACGGGATTATCTCCATCAAACCCTCCTTTCAGGGCTCAGGGAATCCTCCATGGAAGAATAGCCAGAGAGCATGTAAGAGCCAGAGGAGATGGAGGACACCGAGAAAGCATGGCTTTCTAAACCAACATGATCATAGCTCATTGCACTCACAGAGAMTCYGCAGCATACACAGGGCCTGCCCGGGTCTGCACCAGGGCCTCTGCATATAATATATGTTATGACTTCCAGTTGGAAATTCAGTCCCCAACTTCCATTCCAAATTCCATCGAAAATTTAGTGGTATGGAAGTGATAAATAAAACTTTAAGAAGTAGAGTCCACTATTAGGCCATTGTGATAACTGATCTCAGGCAGATGGATTTGGGCCTCTGATTGCCCTCTGGCTTCTCATCAGGTGATCTTTACTCCCTGCCATCCTCCAGGAGGTAACAGAGGCAAGAGAGCACCTCAAATGAGCCTGATATTTGTATTTCAGCTCCCAAAGTTGTAAACTAAATGTTGTTTCTTCATTAAAAAGCCCATGCAGTGTTTAATCATAGTAACAGAAAAGAAACCAGGCCAGACATCAAGGATGACTTGCTCTAAGAGAATGAAGTTATGAAAATCCACATAAAATATGTCATTAGAAAGACTGTCCAGATACTGCTGGCTGTGTCTCTGGAGTCTGTTTTAACACATCCCCCATCCTTTTGTATTATACACATTGACATTTCCATCTAGAAGTTTSATCAGATTTCTAGTTTGCAGGAGTTCTTCATGAGTAATGTTGTACAMTTTTGCTGGGACAGAGTTAATGCCTGATTATCTCCCTGTGGCTCTGACAGTCATTGGTGGCTACCACTCAAATCATTTCTCATTCACTTAGCCTCTTCAGGGACCAGCTCTCTGCAACCAGCTATTTAGCTATGGAGGAACACCTTTCATGGAAGATAAATGCCTCCTGTTTTCTCTTTATTGGCTCTCAAAAGCATGAGTTAGTTTCTTATCATTGCTCTACAGGGGATGAGTTCATTTTACATTTTATTTTCTGCACACATGAATTTGTGCATCSCAGCGTACTTCAGCTCATGGTTATAATTATTACTGCTTTCAACTCACATCATCTGCTTTGTCAATGACAGCTCTTGAGTCCATTCCCATGAGCCCTGTTCCTTTGGCATGACCTAGTGGTGTTTTACAACCTCACTGCTTTCTGGCCTAACAAGACATTGCAAGCCAGACTTACAAAAGTCCCATTCTAGATCTGRGATGAGTCACTTCTCTAAGACTCCTAGAGTTATTCTTTGGAGGGAAGAGATTTTAGGGAGAACCATCAAGATGTTAACCATTATTACTTGAATTTTTCAAAAGGCGAAGCTAAGGAACAATTGTTTTTAGAAACAAATGAATTCATACTGGCACCAACAGTCAACGGTTGAATCTCATACATCCATGGAAACAATGCATCTGATTCACAAATCAATTAGAAAAGGACTGAAGAGACAGTGTGGAGACATCCATAGATAAAAAGAAATGTAGGAAACATACTTGCTCTTAAGCTCAGGCCAGTCCTTTTTCCCAGACCAACTGTAGCTATATTTTCCTAATCCACCTTGCAAAAATTGAGCTGGCTTCTTCTGAAAGCTAACAATGGTAAAATTAAAGAAGAACATCTTTGTCAGGTTTACTAACTTTTGCTCATCACTGTTCTGCTCATCAATATAAGTATGACTCAAATATGAAATGTGAGGCAGAGAAAAGTAGGCAACAGCCAGACACTTCTCTGTGTGGGGTGAAGAAAGAAGCCACAGCCACAGCCACAGCCACAGCCACAGCCACAGCCACAGCCACAGCCACAGGGTAAGCCAGTTTGCCCAACAGCGCACTAGCAGGCCGGGCCACAAGCGAAGCCTTAAATCTAGTAGTAAYGGTTGACATGAAGGTGACTTCTTTTGCATGGTAGACTGGCATTAGACAAGAATGCCCTTGCACTGGTCCCCGTGTTTCAGAGTGTATAATGAGGTGCCATCTTGAGAAAGGGTTCATTGTTTGAGATGGAGCTTTCTGAGGACTTACAAACAAGGAACGATTGGATCAAAGAGCCTGGAGACAACTTGCCACAGTGGATCAGTGAGAGACACTAAGAGATGCAGTTACGAGTGGAGAAAGAGTTGGGCCTGGAATGCTGAGAGCTGCTGAGCAGAAAGCTTGGGCTGTGAGGACCAGTGGCCTCACTCACAGGGGTACCTAGTGAGTCGATTGTCTGCAGATTCCTGGGTGGAGAGCTAGGAGCTCTTGACTGATGGGCTGGCCACAGAGCTGCCTCTTTGTCCTTTGTGGTTTGCTTCTGGGCAGGACTCGGAGCTCTAAGGCCCAGTGTAAGGGATCACTAGATTYTTCTAGTCTGGTTGGTGGGATCTGAAGGTACAGAAACTTGGAGACAGARAAAAATTCAGCAAAGGGACAGGTAAAATAAAATCTTGGAAGTAAAAGTTCAGTGAATCAAATTCCAAAACTAAACAGCTAGATCACAAACAGACTAAGCCAGGCAGAAGAAAGAATAYGAAAGACACAAAGGAAGGCTGGGGAATTATTACTTTAAGATGGCAAGAAAGATAAAAGGGAGAGGCTGGGAGAGATGGCTCCACGGTGAAGACCACTGGCTGTTCTTTTCAAGGAACTGGGTTCAATTTGCTGCAGTCACATGGCAGGTCACAACTGCGTGTAACTGCAKTTCCAGGGTATCTGACACCCTCACACAGCCATCCAGACAGGCAAAACACAGGTGCATATAAAAGAAAGTTAAATTAACTTTTTAAAAAAAAAAGAAGAGAAGGTATTACCACAACCTTCAAGACCCTAGGACATGATTAAGAGATCAAAATTGCTAATCTGTGGTTTAGGAGAGGGAGACAGAACATAGACTAAAAGCACAGAAATTACAGCAGTAACTTTTGCAAATCCTGGTGGAGATTTGGACCTTTAAGTACAGGGAGCATTTAGTATCYTAAATAGAAACGATCGTGTGTGATTCTGTGGTTTAAATGACCACCCAAACATGAGGTCCACAAAGATGACAACAAGGACACGCCAAACTGAACAAGGCAAAGCCCAGGAGGTCTCAGCGCTACCCAAAGAACCACAGGCAACTGAATAGAGCTGGCAACAGAAGAGGTGGTCCTCCCCGGGGAAGAATACAATTGGTTGTCCGGTGCCAAACAGTCAGCCCCGAGAACATACACATAAGGAAAATTATATGGACTCAACATGTTATAGAGGATAAGGTGTGTGTGTGTGTGTGTGTGTGTGTGTGTGTGTGTGTGGTATATCATACTTTTATGTCAACTTGGCATGAACTAAAATTATTTGAGAGGAGGGAACTCAGTTAAGAAAATACCTCCATAAGATCAGGCTGTAGGCAAGCTTGCAGGACATTTTCTTAATTAGTGATTGATGGGGAAGAGCTCAGCCCATTGTGAGTGGTGCTAACCCTGGAATAGTGGTCCTTGATTCTGTAAGAAAGTATAATAAACAGGCCATGAGGAACAAACTGGTAAGCAGYACCCCTCCATGGCCTCTGCATCAGCTTCTGCATCCAGGCCCTGCCCTGTTTGAGTTCTTGTCCTGACTTCCTTCAATGATAAACAGCAGTGTGGAAATATAAGCCAAACAACCCTTTCCTCCCTAACTTGCTTTTGGTGATGGTGTTTCACCATATCAATACAACCTTAATTAAGACAACATAAAATGTATGTCTGTAATAACAATTGATGAAAAAAGAGGTTATGCATCTGAAGGAGAGCGAGAAGGGATAGGCATGTGGGAGGGTTTGGGCTCTAAATTTTAGAGGGAGGAAAGAGGAGGGAGAAATGTAATTAAATTACAATCTCAAAAATAAAGAAAAATTAGTAAACAAATACAATCTAAAAAATAAATGCTGCTAGGACACAATAACAAAAACTGCAAGAGAGAAAGGCCAAGTTACTCATAAGTCAAGCTTATGGATAACATCAGACTTCTTGGCAGAAACCCCAAAGGCCAGGAGGCCAGGATGTGATGTCTTTTAAGCTGAAAAACTGATATATTTCAAGCCTTTGACAATCCAGATTACTATATCCAGAAAAGCTGTTCTTCAACATCAAAGTAGAAATAGTTTCTATGGTACACACCAACTACCATAGGAGCAGTGCATGAGTGGTACAGGTGAAACTGAAGAGAATATCACATGTAAAAGAGGAGGAAGGATATGTGCAAGTAAGAGAGACCAGAAAGCAACACTTAGTAGTAAATTAGATAAGCAAATGAGAATCAGTAAATAGTCAAAACACATTAGTTTAATAATCTATAAACTTCGAAGAGGAAGAGCAGAGAAAGCAATGCGTGCATTTTAAATAACTAAATGTAAACGATCTTAACTATCTAATTAGAATATGCAGACTGGGTAGATAGATTGAAAAGTCATCCTGGTCTAAGGAGCGAGTTTCAAGACAGTCAGGCCTGCACAGAGAAACCCTGTCTCAAAACAAACAAAGAAACAAAAAAATATACCCAATGAATATTGAATGATGAAATAAATATACTAATGGATGTTGGAACACTAACTTCAGAAAACAAACACTACTGAGTATAGTGGGCAAATGGGTCCAGATATAAAAAACAAAACTTCATCAATAATAGGTAGATCATTCAGATAAAAATATTCAATAAGRATCTTCAGAGTTGAACTTGCTCCACAGAGCATAACAAATATCGACATTGTTTACCCCAACTGTGATGAATATGTGCTCCTTTCAGTAGCCCATGAAACCTTGTTCAAAATAAATAGCTTTTTATATAATACTAAGATTCTTTTTAAAAATCAAATAATTTTCTAACAAAATGTAGTAGAATAGAACTAGTAAGAGAAACRACATAGACATATGARGATCGAGCAGTATACTTTTCAGAGAGCTTCACTACGGAAGGTAGGAAAGGGATTTAAATTTCTCTTTAGAATCAGAATGGGGACATGTCTCCTGAAGTAAAAGCACTTGTCATACAAACCTTACAACCCAACTTCGGATGCCTAGAACTCACGTAAAGGCCAGATGTGCTATCATGTGTTTATAATCCCAGCAATCCTACTATGAGTAGGAAAGTGGAGGCAGGAGAACCCCACAAAGCTATYCTGGAATCTACAGAGCTATAGCAAACCCGCGAGAAATCCTGCCTCAAACATGTCAAAGATTACCTAATACTCAAGGCCATCTCTGCCTTCCACTATACATAGCCACGCATGCACCCTCATATGCAAATATGTGCATATATATGCATAATTGCATACACAAAGGTAAAATAAATTCTCTTTTAATCTTTGGCATCAATGGTAAATGGAAACACCACTTAGTTAAACCTTTGAAATCCAAAGAACATGTTGTAAGAGGGAAGTTCACAGCTGTGTCAAAATTAACATGTTAGATCTCAAGTAAATANTGCACACAAGTGCAAGGAAGATTTCCAAGCGCAATCTGGGGGTCAGCATTAGTGACAACAAAATTAGATAATAATACAGGAAGGAAAGGACAGGGGTGGAGAGAGGAAGGGGGAGAGGAAGAGGGGAGAAGAGAGGAGAAATGAGGAGAAGGAGAGGGGAGAGGCAGACAGGGAGGTGGAGGGAGAGAGAAACTTTACACCAATTTTTTACAAACACAAACACAAAAATACTCAATAAAATATCAACACATTCAGAAAACATGATCAAACTGCCTTCATTATGGAAGCAAAGACAGTTCAGCTCTTGCAGATCAATAACTATAAAGAGCACACAAACGAAATCATGGACAAAAATCACACAATCATATCAATAGACACAGCAAAAGTCTTTGACAAAATTCAGTATACAAGGACACTAGGAGGAGGAGAACCTCACCTCAACATCACAGAGACAGTGTATAGCAAACCACGGCCAACATTGTATCAAATGGGGGGGGACTGAAAACACTTCCTATAAAATCAATAGTGAGACAGTGTCTACTCTATATAAAATCAGTAATCAGACTGTCTACTTACGCACTCTTACTGAATATCCTAGTTGAATTCTTATCCAACAGAGTAAGCCAACATAAAGAAACAAAGTGAGCCTTAATAGGAAATGAGGAGAGTAAACCATCCTTATTTTCCGGCATTATGATCCTATTCTGAAAGGATCTTAATGTCTGTACCAGAACACTTAGGTCTAATGAACAGTTAGTTGAATCAACATAGTAGGACACGAAATCAACACGCTAAAAAATTAGTAGCTTTTCTACTTACCAACCASAAACATGCTGAGAAAGAAGAAACTGGAAATTCATTTTATTCCCAAGAACCTAAAAATCAAAAATAAACTGGGAATAAAACTTAGCCAAGGAGGCTAAAGACCTCTACAAGAAACTGTGAAGCCCAGAGGGAAGAAGAAGGCACTGGAGATGGAAAGGCTACTCATGTTTAGGGCTCAAAAGAGCCAAGGCTGCAAAAACAACTGAAAGCAATCTGCAGGTTCAATGATATCCCCACCAAAATCTGAGATTCATACTGCACAGAAATGGAGACTCATTCCTAAAATTCACAGGGAGGCTTAACTGATCCCAAGTAGCCAAAATAATCCTGAGCAAAAGTAATGTTGGAGGGGTTGTGATATTTGATTTCAAATTATACTAYAGAGCCATAGAATCAAAACTTGCAGGGTACTGGTATAACATAGGTATGCAGAACAGAAAGGTGACTCCAGAAACTGCCCGAATAGAAGCAACTAACTGATTCTAACAATGGTGTCAGAAACACATGTCRGAGAAAAAAACGACCTTAAAAAATGACACTGGGAATTCTGGATATGCACATGTAATAACTGAAACTATATCCCTGTCTCATGGTGTACAATAATCTATTTTAGTGGATCAAAGACATTAATAAGACTTGAAACTACTAAAGAAAACCTCAGGAAAAAAACACTATTAGCATAGTCCATACTTTTGGTAGGACTCTGAAAGCTCTGAAATATTAGAATTGACTCATGATTGCAAATAAAAGCTTCTTCCCAGCAAAAGACACAATTATCAAAGGGAAAAGACAGTCTACAAAAAGGGAGAAACTCTGGCAGCAATTATCCTATGGTAGGGTAATATCTAGACTATATAAAGAGCAGAGAGTGCAAAACACTAAACAAACAATCTAATCAATAAATGAATAAATGAACTTAAGAGTTTTTAGAAGAAGCACAAGTGGTCAATAAACACGCCCCCACCCCAAAAATATTCAACACTTTTATCCTGCAGGGAAACACAAATCATGACTACATCAAAATTCCATCTCACCCAGTCAGAATTGTCATTATTAAGAAAATAAAATGCTGTATCTTTTTTTCCTTTTTATATTGGATATTTTCCTTATTTACATTTCAAATGATTTCAAATGTTATCCCCTTTCCCCGTTCCCCATCCTCCATGGAAACCTCCTATCCCATCCCCTCTCCCCCTGCTTCTATGAGGGT
>BDUI01004619.1:103691-115311 GCA_002335545.1 Apodemus speciosus
CAAATTGACCGAAAGCTCACCAACACCCGGCTCTCACAGAGGACCAGGTTGGGTTTCTAGCTTACAACCTGTAGCTCCAGTTCCGAGGGATCTGATGCTCTCTGGCTTCAGAGAACACCTGCACGAACAAGACGCACACAGACTGAAGCAGACAAGCACGCATGTATACATACTTATACGTGAATGCACCCGTTTTAGAAATAAACCTTTAGAGCTAAAAGTAGTGCTGTATGTCTCCTGCTGTAACCCTTGCTATTCATAAACCCAAGTGAATCAGTCAGCATACAAGGAGTACCCTCATGCGAAACCTGCTGATTGTGGCAGTATTGGCAATGCCAGAGCTATGAGATCAGCTAGTGTCCATCGACGGGTAAACGGGTAGATAAAATGTGATATATGAATAATTAGTTACATATTATTCAGCCAYAGAGAATAAAATTCTGTCCTTGACAGAAAAATGAAAYAGAAGGAACTGGAAACCCTCAGAGTTAACTGAAGAAGCCAAACTCAGAAAGGCAATCTTATGTGTTTTCTCTCATTTGCAGAATCTAGATTTTCAAAGTAAAAACATGGAAATAAAAAGAGGAATGTTTGGGAAGAGACAGGGGGACAGAGATAGAGGGGAAAGGGACAGAGAAGGACGGTGAAGTCTGAACATTCTCTACTGGCATTGTGGACGTATATGAAGCTGTCATAATAGAAATCACCAGATTGTACCACTTTTTTTCTATATTCTTTGTTTACATTCCAAATGATTTCCCCTTTCCTGGTTCCCCCCCTCCCCATAAGTCCCATAAGCCCTCTTCCCTTCACCTGTTCTCCAATCAACCCCCTCCCACTTCTCTGTCCTGGTGATCCCCTACAATGCTGCATCAAGCCTTTCCAGGACCAGGGCCCTCTCCTTCCTTCTTCTTGGGAATGATTTGATATGTGGGTTGTGTCTTGGGTATTCAGAGCTTCTGGACTAATATCCACTTATCAATGACTGCATTCCATGTTGTGTTCTTTTGTGAATGAGTTACCTCACTTAGGATGATATTTTCCATTTCCAACCGTTTGCCTACAAATTTCATGAATTCATTGTTTTTAATTGCTGAATAGTATTCCATTGTGTAAATATACCACATTTTCTGTATCCATTCCTCCATTGAGGGGCATCCGGGTTCTTTCCAGCTTCTGGCTATTATAAATAAGGCTGCTAATGCCAACTAATAAAAACTACTAAACTTGTTTTAAAGAAAACTCACCTGAACTCAGCTCACAGCTCCTTCACTACCCTGTTTGTGAATACTTTATGCATTTTAGTCCTTGTGACATAAGAATCAGGCTGCCTTAGGAGTCTTGGGCTGCTTTTTCACATTGTGCTTGATACTAAGTCTAAAACTAACCTGATTCTGGACGGTTCCGTTTCCACAGCTGCCTTTGTGTGAAGAATCCTTTTTTAAAAACATGCATCCTCACTAAAGTCTTCAGTTCCGGTGACCACACAGTAGTGTCCCAGGCTGCAGACAGACACAGCTGCCCTGATAACAAAAGCCAGTGTTTGCCATCCTAGAAAACTGAGCAGCCAACTCCCACACATCTGAGGCTGCTGAGTCCCTGAACAATCTTCCTTCTTTGCACTGGGAATGGCTGTTTTCATTGGCCACCGTAGAGCGAGTGGTTCATACCGTGTGCCGTGTTTGCCCTGGACACAAACTGAAACGAAAGCAGTGGCTGAAATCAGAACCAAAAAAACAGTAGACAGAGACAGTGAACAGTTGGGAAAGGAAAAAGAGGCCTGGGGTGACTGAGGGAAAGAAACAAGGTGATCCTGGGAGTGGACTAAGGCTGCTGGGACCTCAGAGGTCACTCCAAGGACATCTGGAGAAGAATGGCCTCTGTATCTGTTAACAAGGGACTCTGTATCTTAGTGGTTCCCCCGGACAACATCCAAGGTCCCACATCTTCCTCACACATTTCTTCCCACCTTGGTGTAAGTAGCCACAACCTTGAACACTAAGAGTGGGCAAACCTATTACAGTGCTTCAGTTATAACTCCTCCCTCCGTGTTCATCCAGATGTTGACACCTGTTTCCAAAGTTCCTGAAAATGACGACCCACTCCAGTGCCCATTATCACTTTTTAAGCCTCTGGATACACAATAGAAGAGGTGAGAAGAAACCTGGACATGTCATTTGGGGGGGCAGATTGTACCCCAATCTATGAAGAACGATGCCTGTACATCATCTGTGTGGGAGCAGAGGCAAAGGGGCGTTTATAGGAAGGGCCAGGGTACACAGGGTCTGCCAACCTCTGTGCTTTGTCCCAGGATCAGCCTTGCTCGACTTGGTCCTAAGAGCAGCCTCCTTATGAGCAAGCCGCTAAAAGAGGAGCTCCAGCCCTGTCAAGTAGCCGGGCAAGCTTCCTAATCCCTAGCGCAGTGTCAGGATGCATTTCAAAGTCAGCAGACCTGGACATTGTTACTTTTAGTCAAGCAACGGGTGTGCATGAGAATCCAGGAGCTTGGGAAGAAAGGCCACCTGGAGGAGGGAGAGCCTGAAAGAACACTGGGAGTTTGGATTAAGAGGGCTGGTGTGGGATCCCAAGGGGTTGAGAATTCGGCCTGACATGTCTTGAGGTTCTTGGCAGGCATTTTTTGAGCAGGTGTACAGCCGCCACTCAGCCTGTCTCAAACCGTGTGTTCTCTAGCAGGCGAGACAAAGGAATGAACTCTAGACCCCAGCATGCGAGGGAGAGATGACACATGCCTTGATGAACAGGGTAAATCCAGGCACCTCTGAGGGCTCTTGTTACATTCTTGAGCTATAGGAGGGGCCTGTGCTTGGGTTTCGGGTGTTCTTGGCCTCCTCACTGACCTGGGGCACTATTTCCTCCTCCTCTCCCCTGTACCTCCCCCACCTTCTTTCAAAAAAAAATTGTTTAAAGGGTTTTGTCCCTGAATGATCTTATTCATGAGGCAGGCACGATGACAGTTTGCARAGTTAACTGGGCACTTTAACTGTGTGTCTAATAAATCCGCAACCAAAATAAACACACGGGAAGAGGGTTTGGGAAAGAAAGGAGTCAGGCAGGCTGGCAGGCACGAAAGGAGCCTGTCACACTGATTTACACAGCCCCTTAGAAAGCAGGGTGTTCCCCCACCTCCATCCCAGGCCTGGCTGACATGAAGGGCCAGTCCAAAGCAGCCAGGTAGAGGCCAATGTCAAAACGCACCTGGACGGGATRTGAATGGTGGGAGGGAGATGGAGCAGGAAGGGCCATGCTGTCCACTGCCCGTCAGAGAGACGAGAACCAAATGCAAGGAGGCAAAACCAGACCGGTGCTGAGCCACGGTGCGGTCCACACCCAGATTACAAATGGCATTACCAGGCTCTTTCTGCCCACTCCAAAGCACCCTCCGCCCAGGATTTGGAAGACAAACTGGGATCAGAGACGTATTCGGGTGAACCTGACAAACACCTCTTGCTCTAGGGCTAATCGCCATTCCAGGGGTACACGGGCCCACCTAAGACCTTGACCCTTTCCTAGCCAGCCTAGCGTGCTAAGGACACGCTTTGGGGTGTATCTGCCATGAATCACCTTCCTTGCCCAGAAAGAACACAGCCATACAGGGAAAGAGAAATATTCCTCTAATATTTGAATAGGTTTGAGGGTAGAACCAACCTTCCTTTTTCTCCTTGTCTACCCCCTACCTCTACTTAGTGCTATTTTAGGAGTAGGCAAAAAAAAAAAAAAAAAAAAAAAAAAAACAAACAAAAAAAAAAAACCTTAAAATGCTTGCTGGATTATGGCTATGGCTGGCTTCTCCTGGCCCTCCAGAGTCCAGATGGCCTTGCTTCTGGTTCTCCAGGCGCCTGAGACCTCTTTCAGATCACTGCTTTCTCTAGCACCTTCCACTCTCCAAAATGGAAAGAATGTCTCTAGCTGCTACGCGTCCCCTACTTCGGAGCTCGGCTCCGTCCTAAAGCCAAGCCCACAGGTATGGCTCAGATCTTCTTGCCTTGGCCTCTAGCTATGCTGTCCCATTCTGGGACTCATCTTCACACTCCAGTTCTTGGTATCAGAGGCCACGCAGCCTCATGACTCTCCACCAGGTACCCGATATCGGTTTGTCCTAGAATGATTCTAATTTTGGTTTTAGATAAGTACTCTGTAGGCATTGCCTTTCCCCAGGCCACACACTGCCCAGGACTCTTAATGGAAAGCACTTAGAAGGTATCTTCAAAGCCCTATCCACACTTTTTCGAGAAGGAGATAGCATAATCAGTAGTAGCCTTTGCCCTTGACCCCTGGGGCCTTCAAATGTGGATTCTCTGTCGCCCTTAYTTATGAATAGCTTCCCTGGGGGACAGTGACCCAGCATTTTTTTTCTTGGGTTCTGGGAGAATTTCAGTAGACAATGAAGCTCTTTTCTTTGTCTTCTTGTCTTTGAAAAGGGTACACAGCTCACAGCCCATGGACAGATCTGCTGCTCTTCTAAGGATGGCCCGGGTCCAGAAGTACTTTGTGATGAGGAGCTGGGTTTCATAGAAGTAAGCAGTGCAAATTTCTATGGATCCAGTAATAATAATAACAATAACAACAACAACAACAACAACAACAACAGTAACTAAGCATGAAGCCAGGAGAACACAGGAGAACTGAGCAGCTGCAGACCTTTGGAGAACTCAGCAGAGAAAGAGGAGTGCCAGCCTCTAGCCACTGAAAAACAGCCTCAAGGGATTTATGCTCTAATAGGGGAATAAAAAAGAATCCATGACCTTCTTGGGAAAATGGCAAGACTCAGCAGCAGTCACAAAAGGCACATTAAGAAGAGTCGAGGGAAGAGTGAACAGGTTGGACCGGAGAGTTAGTTAGGCACACTCTTAAGAGGCGGTGGCTTCTGCCTGTCCTGCTGAGGTGTGAGAGAGCAGAAAGGAGACTGTCCCTTGAGCACACAGCCCATTGGCATCCAGGGTGTCAGAGACAGAGGTGGCCTGATGCAAGGAAGAGGGATGCCTCTCTTTCCAGAAGGGGCGCAGTAGGCAGCGAAGAGGACCAAGGAGAAAGCAGTGAGGATCTCAGACGGGGATCAAAAGTCACCAGATCCTCCAAGCTTTAGACAATGCAGGCAATGAAGYGTATAGAAACCCCAAAAAGGGAGTTTCTGCACACGGTTCATTTCAGCTCTGCCCCCCAACACACTCTGCCCCCTCTCTGTTTCCTTTCAAATAGATGGAGGGGTAAGAGTAAGGAAGGACCTACAGACAATTTTGAGAGGGTTTGGTCTTGACCTAGCCATAGACTTAGGTAGGAGAGAAAAATCCAAACTGCTTTACTTTAGACACGTTCCTGATAAACCTATTTAGATGAGTTTGAGGGAGTATAGCTCATACTGTAAGAGCCAATGCATTACTGAATTCTGTGTGGTTGGGGATATCTTAGCAAGTCTTTAAAGATAGTGTGGGAGCCATCTGGCACACACAGTGACCCAGAGCACAGTCACGTTGTTAAGAGAACATTACTAACAGCCTACAGTGGGTTCTACAGCAGGAGTCTGTTTTCCACCAGAAAGAGTGTACAGGGTGGGAGCGAGCCAGAGGGACCCTCAAAGAAAGCCTCATGGAAACCAACAGCCTCCCTTGACAGGCCCTTGTCTGGGAAAGAGGAGCCATGTTTATGAGGAAGACTACATGGGCTGCTTGGTCCTCCGTGTGGCTCCTCGGCCATGCAGGACCCAGAAAAGGRCATTGGTTTTTCTCTGGTTAATGAGYTTATATAAAACTGAAAGAATCCACCCACTTTACAGTCTAATTGGACAGCAGTAAGTAAAAAAAAAAAAATGTGTGTAAATAGACTCTCCAAGCTTGATAGAGTCGAGTCACTCCTAAAGGGAAAAATCCAAGTCTCTATGGTCAACTGCTCGATTCTCAAAGACTTACCTAAGCTCTTTCTTTTCCTCTGGAAAACTTCAAAAATTGAGCAGTGACCATCGCTTACATTAAAATCTGAACCCTTGGTGGCCATTGTTGTGTATCCCAGAGGAGGACTGTGCACTCACTTAGCAAGGCCTACAAGTGGAAAACCATAGAAGAAAAGAGTCACCAAGAAACACAGCAAACACAGCGGAGGCAAGCCAAATGCTGGGGGGAGTTGCTCAGTAATTTGTTCCAGAATTGTTTAGAGCTGTCAATTACTGTGACATTCCTGAGGAAACTTGTGGAGCCGGTACCTGGATGCATATCACAGGGCCTGGGAACTATGTGAAAAGAGAAAGATAAAGCTTGCTGGGAGAGTGGGGCTTGGCTTCCAGAAAAGGCATAAGCAAAAGGCCTAGCCTTTTCCTTTCCACTGCTGGAGAAAGAGACATCTGCATGCCTGTGTTCATGTCAGCATCACCCACAATAGCAGAGATGGTGTCAACCAAAGCATCCGACTGGCAGCTGGTTGAAGAAGCTGGTACATGGCAYGAAAGTGAAGGAAATCCTATCATTTGAGAGAAAATAAGTGGACCCGAAGGTCATCATCTTACGTGGGAAAAGAGGGACAGCTACAGAAGACAACCACAGCATATTCTTGCGTGGTATGTAGATGCTAAGGATGTCGAGGCTATGATGGAGGAAGAGCGTAACCATGGTAATTACATGTTCAGGATGGAAGATTAGGTCTGGAGAGATGTTGGGTAAAGGATAACATCATGGGTTGGAGAGATGGCTCACTGGTTAAAAGTACTGGCTACTCTTCCAGAGGACACAGGTTCGATTCCCAACACCCACATGGCAGCTTGCAAGTGTCTGCAATTCCAGAGGATCCCACACCCTCATACAAACATACATGCAGGCCAAATACCAATGCACATAAAATGAAAATAAATATTTTATTAAATAAAAATTTCAGTTATGACGAGTAGGTTAAAAAGAGATCTGTTCTACAACACGGTGATTACAGGTTTCAGAGTATTGTGATGAAAAATTGCTGAAAGTAGGTTTTCATATTCTGACCACAGAATAAATGGCGTCTGAGATAATGCAAAGGCCAGTTTGCCTAATGTAGCTATTCTACATGGTGTGCTGATTTTAAAATATCAGGTATGCCCTAAGTATGAAAAGTTTATATTTGCCAATTAAAAAATAATAATGAATGCTCAGGCTGGCCCATCTTAGATTCACCGAAAAAATAAAGAAAAAGAAACATGCACATCTTAGGCYGGAGGATAAGCCATGAGCTTGTCAGTGGAGGTACCCTTGGGCTGGGCCTTACCAAACACAAGGAAAGATAATCCCAGGTCTTAAATCGATCAGCGAAATGTCTTCAACCCCTCCAGGCAAGAAACAAACCAAAGAGGGCAGGCCAAAGAGTAAGCTGAAGTCAGAAGCACCTGGAACCCAGCGCGTGGGAGAACCAGCATGTGTGTGCACAGACAGGTCTACACGGCCACATCTGCTGTCAGACAGTAAAGAACATCATGGGCATCTGGGGCAAAAGACCCTCACAGAGAACACACACACACACACACACACACACACACATGCTCACACACACACATGTTCACACAGAGGCATCGCAGTGGCAGATGTCTCCTAGAGTGAGAACAGAACGGCTCTCAGAGTCTACCCGGCCCYATTCACATGCTTACTCTAGCCATTGTACGCCCTTTGTTGTGACACCACCTGGTAAAAGTGTACTGCGGGGTGGACAGCAGTGAGGGAGACAATTCTGCACACTTCCTACGAGCCACCTCACACAGGCAGCCGGGCGTGGTCTACACAAACTGGTTCTCAGAGGCCAATCCTTAACCCCTTTGTCTATTCACGGGAGTCAAAAGAAAGACGTCTCCCTCCGCTCCTCTCAGCAGCAAAGATGTGAGGTAGGTCTTGGTGGCATCAGAGCTGTATGGTTGCCCTGACTGCTTGTCAATAGAAAGAAGCACGCAGCCCCATGGCTGCACATGGGAAGATATTTTTTCTGATTGGCTCTGAAGTGTTGTATGACTGTGTCACAGAGACAATAATCAGCTCTGTCTCCTAGCTGGGGCTCTGTTAATAGCTGGCTGCTAGCTTCCAAGCCTACAAATTGGTAGAGGTGACAATAACGTGGAATGACCAGCCACTAAGTAGGTCCTGAAGGGCATCGCAGGGAAACAACCTTATAGGTGACCCTGAGAAATCAGGCCTCACAGCTCGAGTGCATGAAGACCAGACGAACCATCCCTGTGACAGTTGGTGCCCAGGGCTTCCCTCGTCTAATTGCTACGACCTTTTGGTTTTTTCCTCTGATGCTGGGATTATGGAGCCCAGATCCCTTGCATGTAAGAAAGCACTTCCACTGGGCACCAGCCCCGGTGCCTTGGCACAGCTGGGAAGTCTGTTTTTTAAGTATTCTTTTCTTAAAAGTTGGATACTTAATAAGGAAAAGCTGGGGGACAAAAGAGAAACCCATACAGAGGGCTGGGCTTGAACGTTTGGATAGACCTTAAAAAGCTTATCACTAAATTAGCTATTCAAAAGGGCCAGCCTGCAAGGCGATGGATCGGATCGGGTAAAGGCGCATGCCTCCATGCCTGATGACTTGTGTTGAATTACCAGGATCTACATGGTAGAAGGAGAGAACTGACTTCCACACTGTAGCATAAGCATGCACCATGCATACATGTGCGTGGGGGGGGGACGTGTACACACACATGCACACACGTGAAAATAAAATAAATACATTTTTTAAAATACCACAACTTTTAACATTGAAGCCCCCATCTGTGCAGCCGCTGGCTCTGGAGTAGCTTCGTGGGACAGCGCAGCTGCTCAGCTCCCTGACCTGGTGACACCCCACCCCACCCCCCACCCCCACGTCACTCCTGTGACTCCTGTCCTCAGGCAAGGCTGTGGCCCCAGCCTTCTGTTTTGTAGATGGGAAAAGAAAGGTCCAGGGAAACCACTGACTGCCTCTCTTTCCATAGGACACTTCTCTAAACAAACGAACAAATGAACAAACAAAAACAAACAAGACGATCCTCCTGAAAGATTTATTTTTAATTAAAAAATAAAAGTTATCTTAACATATCCGCGTTCGCAGTTTCCAGGATGGCAACTTCATGAAGCAGGGTAGCCAAGGATCGTCGGGTCTGTTGGCACCTGACCGTCTTATAAAGGTACAAAGGCACACGTGTCTCCAATCRGACAAGTAGGACTTGGAGATGTCCCTCGTAACTCACAACTCCCTCCAACTCCTTTTTTTTTCTTTCTTTTTTCTTCTTTTTTTTCTTTTTTGTCTGCCTTTAACAGCTTCTCCCACCCCACCCCACCCGCAAATTTTTTTTTTTCAATTCTCTTAAAACTACAGAAATAAGCGCTGAGTCAGCCAGGAGCCTGGGCAGGTCTCCCAAGCACTTCCACCGACCTCTCTCTGCCTTGCTGACCTGTTGCCCAGAGGGGAGCGGAGAGGNCCCACCCCCATCCCAGTGGCCAGCTTCTTTCATGCTAGGTGAATTTTAGTCAGCATCGAATACTCTGGCATTTAATACCCTGATCATGAACACAGAAAAATGTCACTTCCTTTGGTAAGGAAAGAAATTAAAGTTCAGATGCTAAAGAGATAACTATGGACTGACAGATTAAAAGAACGAGATCTATAACAAGCAGGAAAGTATACACACATGTGTGAAATAGAGCCCGGATCATCTTTTCAAGACAATCTGACTATTCAAGTTAAACGCTTTTAGCTGTGAACTCTTTAAAAAAGAAGCGCCTTACACTAAATTCTCAGCACTCACACTTTAAAAAAAAAATAGGTTGATCTGCAAAACGTATCCAACCATATACAAAATGGCCTTCGTTGGTAAAAATATTTATATAGTTGTGCCATTTTGTGATCTACACAAGAATCCCCATGAGACAGGTAGAAATTATTGTTTTCAATATTCATAGTTTACTTAGTAAGGTAATATACATCCTTCCTCCACTGACTCCAATCCCTGGTTCTGTGTAGTTAACGTTCCTTGCTAGTGGGAAGAGCTTTCGGAAGACTTGAATCAAAGAGAGAGGGGATAGGAGATATTTTTGCTCCTTTCTGCATTAATTGGATTCATATCTCTGGGGCATCATATATGAGATGAAGGAACATCTATCTGAAGCAACAGTTTATTTTCACTCCCAGGTTAGTGGTTTTACTTCACGGTTGGCCCACTACTTTTGAACATATGGTGATGTCGGATTATCATGTAGGAGAACGAGTTGTTGGAACGAGTTGTTGATTTCATGTGATCAGAAAACAAGGAGGAACAAGAGGAGCTGGGGTCTCAGTGTCCACTCGAGGACACTTCCTAGTGACCTAACTTCCTTCCACTGGGCTGCACTTAAAGCCTCCAACTTTCCTCCACTGCTGACAGCATTTCAGGCTGGAGACGAGCCTCCTTCCTACACGTGGATGTTTGGGGCCATTCTAGATACAAACTAGATACAAAACATCTCTAACATTGCTCCTCTTCTCCGTTTGCACAGAAACTGCTTAAGGACAAATCTCTCCTGAACAAGACCTTTCTCTGCAGGCACTAGGTATTTATCAACTGTTTCCTTCTTCAAAACCGGAAGAGAACCTCCTTGGGCCGAAATTCAAGAATGAGTGCAGTAAGCCAGACAGTGGTGGCRCAMGCCTTTAATCCCAGCACTTGGGAGGCAGAGGCAGGTGGATTTCTGAGTTCTAGGCCAGCCTGGTCTACAGAGTGAGTTCCAGGACAGCCAGGGCTACACAGAGAAACCCTGTCTGAAAAAAAAAAAAAAAAAGWAAGAATGAGTGCAGTAGCTCATCAAACCTTAARTTCTTATTAAAACAGCTTTGAGGTATAATTTGCACTCATGCTTCGTGTATTTAAACTGCCTATTTAACAATGTTTAGCATAATTGCTGACTTGGGCAACTCTCTCGCCTCAGTGCAGTTTTGGATCATGTTTCTTCGTCGCCAGTAGAACCCTGATACCCGTTAGCACCAAATCATGACCCTGCACCTCGGCCATCAGCCGCCTTTTCACATAAGCAGAATCATGACGTGCGGGCTTCGCTTGCGTCACTCGGCAGCGTGTCCTCGAGGTCCGTCTGCGTTGTAGCACGGATCAGAAAATGATATTCACCATATGTCTGTATCCGTTTGCCGACTCCCTCCCTCATCAGCTGACGGACCCTCAGGTTACACCCACCTTTGGGCTCAGTGAATGACGCTGTCAGGAGCGTGGGTGAACAGACCCTGCTTCAAGTGTCGGCCCCAACCTCTTTCCGGTCTGTACCAGAAACGGAATCGGAATCGCTGCATTGTATGGCRACTCTATGATTAACATTCTGCAGACTCTTTCTAAAGTAGCTGCACCACTGGACATCCCAACCAACCGTGTGTGGATTTCAGCTCTCCACTTCCTCAGCAACGCTTGTAATCAATCCTTCCTGATTATGGCCGTCCTGACTAGTGCGAAGGAGAGTCTGTCTCGGTGTGGTTTTCATTTGCATTTCCCTAATGTTGAGCAGCTTCTCATGTGATCTTTTAAAAATAAATTTTAATTAAAATATAATGATATCATTTCTTCCTTCCCTTCCTCCAGCTGTTCCCATGTTCCTCTCCCCACGTTGGTCTCTCTCAAATTCATAACCTTCTTCTT
>BDUI01004621.1:46019-66937 GCA_002335545.1 Apodemus speciosus
TATGACTTCATCTTTCTTAGCAACACCTAATATCTTGTATTTATGCACATACCAGAAAAAAAAAAAAAAACATTTTCACCATTTTCTGTTAGCAGGAGACGTGGGGATATTTAGTGTTGATTCAGACTTCCCTCGAATGGGTTGGCTGGCCGTGTTGCTGCCCTCAGGCCCCTTGGCGAGGTGGGAAATGTACATGGTGCTCTCCAGTGTCGCGTCTGCCTCGACCAGCAAGAAAGATGCAACACAGGAGCTCTTCTTTATGCAGTTTAATCAGGAACCTTGAACAATCTTCTACCTTTCCTGGTCTCGGTGAGACCTCCATTTGACAGCGCCCGCGCTGCCACAGTAAGGAGCATCCCCAGCTTTACTGAGAGACCAGCAMTRTATATACTAGAGGCCAGGGAAGGGAATAGGAGAAAACAATCATAGCCATAGGTCAGGCACCTGGGAAGTCCCGGGCGGGAAGGCAGGAATCAAGCTAAGCCATGAGATCACAGGATGTTTTGCTCTCAAGAAACCTGTGCAAACAGCTCAGCTGGGCGCGTTGAGCCAAGCTCACCGGTTCCCAACACTCCAGAACAGCCTTAACATCAATAAATGATTTTCTGTGGCTTCTGAGAGAAAAGCCTATAAAGGGCTTAAATTCTGAGGGTTCTGGGCAGTTACCCAGCATTCCTACCCATCCTGCATGACAAACGTCTTACCCTGTGGTAGGAATTTCCAGCCTTCCCACATCTTTCAGTAGGAGCTGCTACCCCCTTCTCGCACATGGGCGGTCTGCTTGCACACATACTCAGCTTACCAGCTACAGCGAAGGCAGTTTCCGTATCAGAGTGAAAGCGAAACAGGGAGAATACAGGRCAGGGGCAGTTGTTAGGCCTGGTAGGAGTATCCCCATCAGTGACTGCCTTCTGCCTCCCAAGTATGCAGAATGGCCCCGCACTTTTCCTTTCTCTTTAATGTGAGTGTTATTCGATTGTTATTTATTATTTCAAGGGAATGTTTCTTGCTTTTACTTACTATTAGAGTTTTTGCATTAAGATTGACAAGGAAATACATTTTGTAATATTGAAGTTTTGTTGAGGTTGAAATGTGCTGTGATTGCCCCAGGCAGCATCTCAAGAATGTGAAAAATACAATGTCTCAGAATAACCAGGTCATTTTCCTCTCCAGGTTCATAGGGTCTAAAGCTCAAAGATACTCTGTAATGTTTGAGTCAGTTCATAGAAAGCAAATGTAACTACCAATTAAAAGGTCAGTGTGTGCAGCAAATGTTTGCAGATAAGCAGAATAAGAAAAGCTGGCATTCTTCCCTCCTCTGCCCCTCCCCTTCCTCCTCCTACCCCTCCTCTTCTGCTGCCTAGAATAATCTCACACAGATGATTAGACAACAGGTGCCAGGAGAGCGAGGCAAACTGGCTTTGTGCCACATGTGCACAGTGGAGATCCAGTGTCACCCCAGGTTTTGGTGTATCGCCGTGTCCTTCCACGGGAAGGGATAACCCAGTTGAAATACATACTGCAGCTCCTGAGGGATTAAGTGTTTCCTTTGCTTTATAGTACAGAATTTTACAGTGTCTTTGTTTGGGAGTTCTCAGATTGCTTAATGATTTCTCTAACCCCTACCCCCCCCCCCACTGTGACCAGATGTGTATTACAGCAGCATTCGACCCTCTGCAGGTTGGCTGATTTCCTTGCACAGCTTGTGATATAGCTTTTCTTTATTTAACAATGACATTTAAATGCTTTGCATTTTAAGGAGCCAATTCGGAGTCAAGATGTTGTTCTATTGTTTAACCTTTAACCTTATATTGTTTAATATTGTTACATTCTATAAGATGCCTCTATAGTGTTTCAGTTGTAGATAGATTTTATTCATTAATCAGATTTATGTCTATATTAAGCCATCATTTTTCTAATCTTTTAAGTTGAGGGGTTTTGTTTGGTTTTGCAGTCTCTATTGATGCCAGTAACTTTGGGTAAGCTTTAGTGCATTTATTTACTTTTCAAAGCAGCTTTTAGACCTCACTATTTTAAGAGTAGACTTTGAGGGAATTATAGCCTTTGGCACCTGTTTGAATGGAAATTCCTTCGAGCTTTCTTAGAGGTTTTAGAAGACTCTCAACTCACCGTGGACTCCCCATTGAGGAAGCATGCCATCCCCCCTCCCAGGAGATAATGCTCTTAGAAGATGTGTGGAGCTAGGAGGAAGGGTAGGCTGGGGAGCAGTGGGCCTGTTCAGATGTCCAGGAGGATACCCATCACTAAGACACAGGCTAAATCTGCTGAAAGAAGCGTGGGTGCGCTGAGTTTCCTGAACGGGGAGACAGGAGTGCCAGCTCTCTCGGGATACCAGCCAAGGG
The DNA here is from genome assembly GCA_002335545.1 of Apodemus speciosus. Lineage (NCBI taxonomy): Eukaryota > Metazoa > Chordata > Mammalia > Rodentia > Muridae > Apodemus > Apodemus speciosus. The sequence continues at coordinate 48,383 of BDUI01004621.1, forward strand.
TTAATAGCATTAGGGGAAGAGGCTATACTTGGGGGCAGGCTAAGAGTAGGAAAAGGAGTCTGCGTCCTGTTTGAGGGAGCCGGTGCAGGTGCTCAGTCACAGAGTTAGCAGTGTTGGAGGTGGAAGAAGGAGAAGAGCTTGAGAAGGCTGGAGTAAAAGCCCTTCCCTAAGGGCCGGAACACCGCTTTGGCAGCAAGTAGTGAGACCTAGTGGACCTTGGCAAGCATGTCCTAAAGTGGTGATCCCTCACATGGTAGCAGTAGAGTGCTTCCAACACGCACGGCTCCGAACATGCAATCTAGGGAAGCCCTGAGGTGGGTAAGTAGGGCCGCACAGGCGGCAGCATGGTGTGTGCTCTGCTGAAAGCCTGCCTCCGAAGAACTGGCGGGTTGCTTAGAAAGGGCCATGTAGAGAGAGGTAGCGAGCAGAAGAGTCCAGGAGTGCGGCCGGCTGGCTGGGAGAGCTTTGCACGCCATGTTGGACTAGTCACTTCATTCCCTGGGCAGTGCTGCCTGTGCTTTATGCTGGGAAAGAGCGTGAGCAGCTTAGCTAGAAAGAACACTGACTGCTGTATACAAAATGAAAGGAGCGGGTAAGCGGGGTGCGGGGAGGCAGTAGAAAAGTAGCTAGTGACTGGGAGGGCTGAGCTCACGGAGTGTTATGGGGATGGATGGTGACTGTATGTAACCTATTTGAGATTAGCATTTTGTCTTCTGATGTGACTCTGTGGGAAGAACAGATTATGATTGGTCAGGGTTCCCTTAATGCCGGTTTTGTATTGGAGTAATTATTTTAATTGAGTTAACCTACAGAGGGCTATCTAGGTGTTGTATCAGTTAGGTAGAAACTTTAGTTTGGGTTCTGAGACAGTTTAGTCATGCAGTCATACATAGTAGGCTCTAACTGGCCATCTCCCTGATCCCCCCTGATTCAAGGCTGTAATTAAAGGTTGTACCAGCGGCACACCTGGTTGGGATTACGTCCAGTTTTTTCCTAACTAGAAAATGCATGGTCTTTATAGACACTGAAAAATTGGGAAGATAAGAGTAATAAATCACCCTCCCACACTACCCAAAGACAGGTATTATAAATATTTCCATTTCCTTCCATCTTTTGTCAGAAAGCAGTGTTTACAAATTGAGATTCCCCCTGGCAAGAACAGAAGGGCACTTTATAGTAGAGGCTCTGAGAGCTAGGCGTGGCTGGGTTTTTCTTTTACTGTAGGACACAGTATTTGCCTTTAATAAGGACTAGGTTACGTTTTTAGCCTTTTTAATTTTTTTTCTTTTGAAGACAAAGCCTTCATGAGAGATGGCCTGTGTGACCTCTTCAAAGAACATTGCCCAGTCACCATGTGCATGAAAGCCACTTTTGATGGATGCCAGACTGCCTGCATTTGCTATTTCAAATGCCTCATGGGGAAAAATACCTCAATGGGAATGAGTCGTAGTTTGTTTATTAGAGGTAGACCAGTAGGACATGGGTAACAAGGGAAAAGTGACAGCTGACCGGACATCTTAACTGGTTTGTAAGAAGAAATGATATGTGGGTCCAGAGCTTTTTACTTTTTTTAAACGTCCCTTTTAATCTGGTTGGAGATTGATGGAGATATTATCTTGAGCTCTTAGGAGTTGTGAGCTAGATCGGAATGACAAACACACACTGACAGTTTTTGAGAGGATGGATGGAGTAACAAGCTCTGAACTGCAGGGTTTGGTCTTCTGTGGGGCCTTTGGAGGAATGTTGCTCTCACTAGGGTGGGGGCTGGGGAGGAGAAAAGATGTAGCTTGCTACCTGGTTGGATCTTTTCCCTAGCCTGACTTACAGACATTGTGAGTGGCTTTAAAGTGTCCATCTGTCTAGCACCTTCATAGTTTCTTCTGAACGTGGACTTTTTCTTTAATGTATAGAAATTAGCACGTGTGGTTTGAGTCGGAGCAGTGTGTCACAATGTCCCCACAGTGTGTCACAATGTCCCCACAGTGTGTCACAATGTCCCCACAGTGTGTCACAATGTCCCCACCAGCACCTCCCTGTGCTTTCAGGTAGTCCCGGGACCTGTTGGTTCTGAATTTTTCTCTTAAGACTAGCAGGGACTCAACTTCCTGTGTGAGATACTGGGATAAGAGACAGAGAACACTCGAGCCTACTTCCTGCTTCCCGGAGTGAGTGTACGTGCAGGAATAGACAAAGCAGCCTCAAGACCCAGAAGGAGCCAGAGCAGTGATGGCTGAAGTCACTTAAAGGTGACTCTGCAGGTGGTACAAGGTGCAAGAGCTAGCAAGGCCCTGTCCTCAGGGCTAGACTGACTGTTTCTACTGCTCACTCTAGGAGTGCAAGCACACAGCTAATCTTGGAGTTGCTGGAGGGCAGGGAGCCTGTCGCTGAGGGTGCGACAAGGCTGTGAGCCTGAGGAAGAAAGGAAAAGTTCAAAATGAAAAATGTCCAGGGGCTGGAGAGATGGCTCTGCGGTTTAGAGCACTGACGGCTCTTTCAGAGGTCTTGAGTTCAATCCCCAGCAACCACATGGTGGCTCACAACCATCTGAAATGTGATCTTGGTGCCCTCTTCTGACATACAGGCATATATGTATGAAGAACACTACATAATGAATAATAAATCTTGAAAGAAAGAAAGGAAGAAAGAAAGAGAAAAATGTCTAAAAGATTGGTGGATTTTTACAAAAACAGACTGAAAGAAGCTTTTTTGAAATTTTAACCTAGTTAGAAAATATATTGTTCGCTGAGAGGGAAAGTGAGGTATCCATTGTGCCGGTGTTTGGAATTTCTTCTTCCTCGTGCTCCCAGGACAGTGCAGTACCCGTGAAACTTTCAACTAAACTGAAGGAGGAGAGGTGAGGACCTTCCAGATCACGGCCGCCTGGCATTGGTCTTTCCTCCTCCCTTTTGATTTTCTCTGCATGTTATTCTGTGGCCACTGTCAGTGAAGAAAGAAGCAGCTGGTCCCATTTCCCCGGGTGCTGCCTTGCAGTGTCCTAGGGAAAGAGTCTCAGCTGTCGCAGTTTAGATGAGATAGGCCCTTAGGGGACCAGAGGAGTGAGGTGAAGTTACTGCTCCTGTGGCCACTCAAACCCTGAGCAGAACCTTCTGTTAAAAGAGCAACTTAGGCCGAAGAGAGACCCATGAGCTGTCCATCTCTCTCCAGCCTGCCACTCTCAGCGCGCCACTCTCTCTGGGGTACAGTTAGTTCATCCTCTTTGTTTTATTTTTTCTTGCATGGCCCATAAATGTAAGCCTCCAAGTCAGGAGTGTTTGGCTACAGGACACTTGTCTGCTCGGCCACAGCCATACATACAATCTGGCACTCAGGTTGTCCTAGGTGGAGCTAGGAACCTGGCGGTGACATAGAGCATGTGGAAGGGTGACCATACTCTGTATGCCTTTACTTCCCATTCCATGTATGGGACTCAAATGTCTGTAGCATCTTGAAACCAATCTCCCTTGGGTGTCAAGGAAACCGCACATTCTGAGAGTTCATATCATATTTGTCTTTTATATTCAACACATTGCAAGAATTCAAGTTGTGCTTCAGCAATAGTTAAAGCCATGAAAGAATTATAGACAAAAAATATATATATAAACCACGGGGAAACATGAGTAGGCAGCAGCCGCTACACATAAGATCCACAGTCTAACTGCTAAAGCGTGTAAACTTTCGTCTGAACATACTCTGCTCTGTGTTTTGGAAATGCGGTTTAAATATCTAAACCAGAGCAATGACCTAACTGAAAGACACTCTATAAAATGCATGGAAAACAGAATCAAGCAGCATGAGCTCTGATCCCTCCGTGTATGGAAGGGGTGCCAGACCCTCGCTAAAATGAACCCTAAGTCTTAGTTAGTGTGGAATTTCTGCCCAGATGTTGCTGTTAAGAAACTGAGGCCTTGGTGGCGTTCAGAGCTGCTGCCGATCTCTGGCACCCTGGAGATCTTGCTGCTTTCCAGTCCCAGTCACTGTGACCTTTGGACGACTGACTCCCCAGAAATACAGAAACCTAAGAAAGAACATCTTTCCTATCTGGATGAACTAATTCCTGAGAATTCCTGCATAATGAGCAAGCACATGTGTACGTACGTGCGTATGCCAGAGCTCAAGCCCTGAAGTCTCTGTATCGTTAAGTGGTACCTTACAGGCAGCAACAGAACCGTTTGTGACTGAAACCCTCGTTAGTCCATGGAATGAAACTAAAACACATAGTTCAGGTCAGAAAGAAACCGTCATTTCAAATGCCCAAAAAACCGTATTTGAAGATTGGGGTAAGGAGGTGATGTGAACATTTACAAGAGAATCTTTTAACATGAGACCTCAGCTAATTCAATACAGAGTGTGGATTCTGATAGGCAGATCACTGTTAACACTTACAAATTAAACATCCCTTTTTACTGAATATAACAGTCCCGTGCCTATAAGCACTGCTTGCACTGATGGCTCATGGAATGTTCACTAAGTTCATTTACATAGTATTATATTGTTTCTCTTTAACATTAAGAATTTTATATTCACATCTGAAAAGGTCTGCCCCTTGGATTAATAGGTAATGAAAAGCACCTTTCGAACAGATTTTCATTACATGTATGTAATTAATACATGGGTGTGTGCAGTGACTATGGAGGTTAGAAGCATCAGCCTGATAGGGCTGGGCTACAGGTCATTGTGAGCCACCGATACAGAGGAGTCGAGAGCAGTACATGCATCTAACCGCTAAATCACCTCTTCAGTTCCAAGTCAAGCGCTTTCAATAGTTGCCATGTTAAAAGTACGTACAGAAATCCGTGTCTTGGTCAGAATGTCAAACCCACAGTGAGTAACATAAGGGATCAGCTTTTCTGCAACCTGAGCACTGGGCAGGTCAGGTAAGGCTGTTTGGCTTGTGCATGGTGCTATGTCCGTAAACAAAGCCATGATGGAGAACACAGAGGAACAGGGGAGCAGTGTGAGGTCTGCAACACAGCGACCAGGGAAGACAAACCTAACCATTTGGACTCCTGCAAGAAGCTGTCACTGATGCTCCAGGTGACCTGCAAAGAGCTGGTGCACCTTGCCAGAGACCAGGACAAAACTTGGCTCAAGATCTTGAAGCTGGAAGAACTTGGAAACCAGCTGCAGCCTGAGGAGATCTGTCCTGAGCTGGAGAAGCTGCAGGCCTGGTGCTCCTGGAAGCCAACATGTGTGGCCATCAGATCTACAGCGGAGTGTGAGCTACAAATACCACCTGACGTCATAGCAGCTTCCCAGAAGTCAACATGGCTGCTACCAAACGCCTGCTTCCAAGTCTCACTAAATCTCTGTGACAGACTCTAACCCACAGCTGCACAGGAAGAAAGTTGGGGCAGTGTTGTTCCAGGATAGGCATAGTGGCAGGAAACGGAGCCATCACAGTTCGTCCCTCTAAGCATGGCATTCAGATACACCTTTCAAGCCAATTCATTTCCAGATAGACCATAGCAATGTATTATTTATGCTCTTACAGCCACAACACAAAGGCATTAAAGGGGAAAGACATTGTCTTTGGGTGCTATCCATTTTCTTCAAGCTTCTTGGCTTCTTGATATTGTGCAGCGTGCACCAAGATGTGAGACGCACACCAATAACCAGCACCTAAGAGACTTTGGATTTTTAAAGTGATGTTATATATTTTAAAGAGACTGAACTTTTAAAATGTTTGAATTTTTAAAGACTGTGGGACTTTCCATTTTCCAAAATAGTACAGAATACAGCTTTGCTTGATTCTTAATGTGTGTGTCCTGGTTATTTGTCAACTTAACAGAAGCTAGAGTTATTTCAAAGATGAACCTCAGCTGAGAAAATGCCTCCATCAGACTGGCCTGTAGGTGAGACTGTAGAGCATTTTCTTGATTAATGGTTGATGTGGGAGGCCCAGCCCACTGGAGACGGCGCTGCTGCTTCTGGGCAGCACTCCTGAGGGTTCTCAGGAAGAAAGCAGCAAGAGGAGCCATGAGAGCAGGGCAGGAAGCAGCTCCTCCATGGTCTTCTGTTCCTGACTTGAGTTCCTACCTCCACCTCCCTCAGTAATGGAGTATGTCAGATGAAGTGAACCCCTTTTTCACAAGCTATTTTTGGCCAGTAGTATTTGATCTCAGCAATAAAAAGCAAACTGAGACAGAAATTAGTACCAGAAGTAGAGTATTACTGTAGCAGACCTGACCATGTTACTTTGGGGGAGATTGTAGAAGTGTAGGCCACTGAGTGGTCAGAGCTTAATGAACTGTTAGGAGAATGTAGAGGATCAGAATACTTCTGATCAGATGTGATATTTCAGGACGAAGCAAAGGCCCTATCAAGACTGTTGAGATTGTTGACTAAGAAGTTGTGGCAATGAAACCTTTACCTTACTAGGACAATTGATGGTGACTAGCTGGGGCTGAAAAATCAGCTTTGATTAGTAAGAGACAAGCATCATTGAGATAATACCTTCTTGAAGTATTTTCTTAAGTTCAGCTCACTGAAGCTGTGACACAGAAGGGTCAAGGCCAGTCATGCTGGCAGCCAGACTTGGTCTGCCAGGTGATACATTTTAAAGGCATGCAGGGTCATAGAAAGGAGCTGGGACCTTTCACTGTGAGAAAGAGGCCAGGAGAGACACTGGTAAAGGTGGAGCCAGAGGTGCATTGGAAGCACTAGGATTGAAGGGGCCATGAAGAGAAGTTGAGGCCTGGCACCATGGAGCAGGGTCAGGGTCTGTGAAGCATGCCCAGGAGAGGTTAGTGATACAAGTGCAGCCCGTGGAGACCCTGCCATATCGGAGATGACAGATTCCGAAGGTAAGGGCAGTGGCAGGTGTGGTGTGGAGCTGGCCTGAGTCTATGAGGCAAACTGTGTGCTAAGAATGGCGGAGCTGAGGGGAGGGGAGAGCGGCCTAAGCCCTTTGGAGCCCAGAACATCATGAGTGTATCCCAAAGGCAAGGCACTGAGCTGCAGGATTTGATTTACACTATTGGAGTTTGGCTTTCATTTGGGTGGTTTGTAGCCATGCCCTGGCTCTTCCTCCTTAGAATAAGAAGTTTGTAACTCAGCTTTGAGTTTACAAGGACACTTGAGAGACTCCAAATTGTAAAGTGATGTTAGGTATTTCAAAGAGGCTGAACCTTTTTTTAAAAGAGTTTGGGTTTTTAAAGACTGGAGTTTTCAAGAGTTGGAATATATTTCATCTTATAATGTTTATTAACATGAGATCTTGGGTATAAACAAGAAAGGAAGGTTAATGGTATGTCAAGATGACAAGCTGTCGATTGTCTGGTTTGTTTGTTTGTTTGTTTGTTTGTTTGTTTGTTGTCAATTTGATGTATGCTCATATTGTCTGGGAAGAGGAACCTCAGTTGGGAATGCTTCCATCTGATTGGTTGTAGACAAGTCTATAGGGCATTTTGATGATTGATGTGGAAGGGCCCAGTGTACTATGGATGGTGCCATCTGTGGGCTGGTGATCCTATATAGTCTAAGAAAGCAGACTGAGCAAGCCGTGGGAAGTAAGCTGGTATCTGACATTACTCCATGGCCTCTGCTTCAGTTCCTGGGTCTAGGTTCCTGCCTTGAGTTCCCACCTTGACTTCCTTTCCCTCCATAATGAAGTGTGATCTGAGAGTAGTAAACTAAAATAAATAAACTCTTTCCTTCCCAAGTTGCTTTTGGCTATGGTGTTCCATTGCAGCAATATAAAGAAAGCACAGTGAGGCATGCGTGTGTGTTAATAGGCAGCCCCTCGTGGCTCCAGTAAGTACCCCAGCCCTTCCTACACTGCTCTCCGAGCGATGCTCTCCTCTAACCTGTACAGAGCTCAGCGTGCAGAGCCAGCATTTGGAGCTACAGTTTGCACACATGGACAAGTGATCCCTATCACTGATGTAGACTCAGACCAGACATTTCTGAAATCTGTTAAACATGTTTTTCTTGAAAAAAAGATTTCATGCTCAAATAAGTTTTGGAAACACTGAGTAAGCAGCATTAATTAGATTTATTCCTGATAGTGTTTCTCAGGGCCCTTATCGCACTAATATGATTCGGCCATTGAGTTATTGTGGGAACAGCTCCCAGGGCTGTGAAGGAACATGGCTCAAGATAGATTAACTTCTATTGAATTACTGTTTCTTCTGCTGATTTGCCTCCATCCCATTTAATCAAAGAATATCTCAAATAACCTGATCAGATTTTGGATTACTTTTACACCCCTAAAGTTGACAAGTAGGAGACATTGATAACAAATTATAGAACCTATTTATATAGTTCATCATGGGTTTGGAAATTTCTTGGGCTGTCTTTTGACAGGTAAACAGCAAAAAAGAAAAAAAAAAACCCTTCAATATGGACATGAGAGACAACTGCTGAATGTATTGTCTAGGCTGGGGTGCTATAAGATTTAAGATAGTTGTAACACATGAAATCTAGCCTGTGCCAGGCAGAGCAAGAAAACCAAATTCATACCCCCACCTCAACTCTTCCATCTGGGCCCTTAATTCCTCCTGGTCTCAGCAGCAGTGCCGATGGCCGACACACACACAGGCTTTGGGGGCCGTGGTGGACTCGGGTGTGAGGGCAACAACGGGGCTTAAAGATTGAACTGCATAGTTAGCAAACCATTTTCTCTGTATAGCCCTGGCTGTCCTGGAACTCACTGCGTAGACCAGCTGGCCTCGATCTCAGAAATCCACCTGCCTCTGCCTCCCAAGTGCTGGGATTAAAGGCGTGAGCCACCACTGCCGGGCTACAGTATATTTTTAAAAGTTTGTCTCTCCCAGAGAATTCTTCTTTAGGAAATGACACAGTATTACTCCATGTTATCAGAACTGAGATGAGAAGCGAAGGCATCTTAGTAGTGGGAGGGAGGTCTCCAGCACCACCGCCACAAAGGAAGGGAAAGGGCTAAACCTGCTGAGGAAAAAGCCGCAGTACCAAAGCAGAATTGTTTTATATGGTATTTAATACCGTCTTGTCTTCTCTCTGTTATTACAGTTTTTTGAGGTGCCGTTTGACTCAAACATGAATAGAACGAAGAACAGGCCTCTGGTTCGCGGACAGATAAGGTAAGTCATGGCTGGTCCTCCCCTATGTCGTCAACATATTCATCCTGAAGCTTGTTTCATTGTTGTGCTCACATAGCAGGATAATTATAGTAAGCTTTCCCCTAGGTCCCATTACCTATCTAGTCTTAGGTTCTTGGCCTCATTAGCAGTGTCAGATATGAGTTCACTCATAGAGTGAGCCTTAAATTCAATCAAAAAGGTGGATGGCTGTTCCCATAATATTTGTGCCACTGTTGTACCAGTATCTTACAGACAGGTCACTCTTGTAGCTCTCAGGGTTCATAGCCAGGTGAGACTGATGACTGCTTCTCTCCTCAAGTAACATGTGTGGCACCTTCCAGCACTATGAGACGTATTAGTCAGGAGAGATGAGACATCTAGTTGAGTGCCAGCCAGATTTCTTCGTGGTCTCTGCCTTAAGTAAGTGGTATGTATCTTCAGCAATGGAGTCTTACACTCAGGTTGTAGAAGGTAACCAATTTAGCAGTTTAGAATTCGGTTGGGAGGCTCTATAGAACCCCTTTGGCCAAAGACTCAAAAAAGATATAACTCATTCTCAGTACTGATGGTTTTACTTGGTAGTTAGTATATGTCTAGTTGGGACATTGCCTTCCCCATTAGATAAGTTCATTTAAATTCCATTTGTGCGTGTTTATATTTTAGGAACCGTTTATATTATAGGAAACTATAGTAGGTTTCAATATGGTTTTCCTGTGGCCTTTAGCTGTCCCTCCCATATCTCCTCCTATCCTATCCTGCCCTCCCATCTTCCCTCCCCAGGTAATCCTCCTAATTTCCCATTCATCCCTTTATAACAGTACATTATATCTCCCCTATCATGGAAGATCCCCAGAAAGTGTGTGTGTACATGTGTGTGTGTGTGTGTGTGTGTGTGTGTGTGTGTGTGCGTGTGTGCGTGCGCGCGCGCGCTTTAGTGCATTTACCAGACAAGCACTGTCATAGACTGAAGAGCGGTGATAACCAAGGTAACAAACAGTTATGTGTTCTGTGTCTTACAGGATACCAACTTGCTAAGCATCCTATACAATGTGCCAGATTCTACATAGAGACCTACACTAGGTGATTTGTAAACACAGGAAAGAGTATCTGACCCCAACACAGGGTCTCCCTCTTCTCTTGCCCCATCTACCCTGTTTATTTTTCTATTGCAGGTCACTGTTCAGAGCCCAGAGGTTCTGGAGATCTCTGCTGAGTGCCCTGCAGGCTTCGCAGGCTGTGTCTCCGCCTCTGCCCTTTTCCTTTCATTTCCTTTAAAGCCAGACAGCTGGAGGCAGCCTTGGGCTCCCCCGCCCTCTCCTTGTCGTTTACTGCCTCCGGGCTGTGGAGTCTTCTGGACAGTCCTAGAATCTGTCCTGTTGTCCACGGTTGCCGTGGACACGTCAGGGAGGTGCAGTTGCTCAGCAGCCGGCTGGCTTCTCCGCCTTTACTCTCCCAGTCTCTTGCCTCCGCTCAGTTGGCAGATGCATCTTCTTTCAGTGATCAGATTGGCTCTTCCTTCAACCTTTTTACGAACTGCAGTTAAGACAGAATATTTTGTTTTGATTCTTTCCGGTGCTGCCGAGGCCTTTTCTTAATGCACGTCCCTGCAGCTCCTGCAGCTCACTCTGAGGGGCCGTTGTCTTGTTCCCACTGCACTCACCCCACACCCCACACCGTGCCTCTCCTGTCTGTCAGGGATGCCGGCTGTCCGAAATGGCCTGCAGCCTGCAGGCTTTGTCGTGCTGCTGGTCCTCCATTCTGCTTTGTACTTGGTGCTGTCCAGCCCTGCCCAGAGCTGTCTGCTCCTGCCTCCCTCTCCCTCTTCCTCTCCCTCTCTGTATGGCACTGTGAGTTCTGAGACCACGGTCTTATAAAAGTCACGTGATCTACCAGTGAACGTAGCAGACAAAGACAAAGCAAATCTCACATGACAGAGTGCTGGTAGCAGTTGTCTTCATTAGGGTTTCTATGGCTGTGATAAAACACCATGACCTAAAGCAACTTTGAGAGGAAAGAGTTGATTCCATCTTGCACCTCCAGGTCATACTCTGTCTCCGGAGCAAGTCGGGGCAGGAATGGATACAGAGGCCATGGGGCAGCACTGCCTACTTGCTTGTTCAGACTGCTTGCTTAGACATCTCAGGGCCACCGTCCCAGGGGTGGCACCACTCACAGTGAGCTGGGCCCTTCCACATCAATCATTAGTCGAGACAGTAGCCCACAGACTTCCCCACAGGCCAGTCTATGGGGGTATTTTCCCAACTAAGAGCCCCTCTTCCCAAATGACTGTAGCTTATGTGAGGTATATTAAAACGAGCCAGCACAGCCAGTGATGATGAACAGATAGACAAACAGAGGGATAGATGGGCAGACAGTAGAGGACGGAAATCTCTCCCAGACCAGATAAATACAAAAGTCAGGACTTTTTTTTATTTCCTAACATTTCAAAGCAAGCACGCACGACATAGACTGCCAAGGCCCTGAGGTCGGGAGTGAAGGATGGGCGTGAGCTTTAGGATCAGAGGAGGGCAGCCATGCGGGATGGCCGCGCAGGTGAGGGAGCTTGCTGCCGCTGCCGCGTAACGGCTGCAGCCCAGTCCCCTGGGCCCACTTGTTAGAGAGAGAGAACTGATTTCCACAAGTTGACCTCTAACCTCCACAAGCATGCTGTGGCATGTATGCATACACATATAATAAATAATAAATGTAAGCATATAAATAAATGGAATTTTAAATGCTTCCAAAGGGACTGAGAGGAGTGCACCTTCAGACTTGCAAATGCTCAGCAAAGACAGCTCTGGACACAGTGGACAGGGTAAAGCAGATGGCGCTTGCCAAGGGACAAGGAAGAGAATGCTCTGAGACGAGTTAAGATAAGCCATTGCAAGAACTGACTTGGATTCACCTGGGAAGCCAAAGGCAGTCAGTCACATGTGTGCGACACTGGGGCCAAGTTTCAGCTAAAGCAGTCCCTCAGGGGATGAAGATCACTAGAGGGGAACAAATGGAGACGTGTTACAAGTCCCAGAGGATGACCTCAGTGACAGCCAGGAGCAGGAAGGGGGTGGGTTGGGAGGGTTGAGTTTTTAATGTTGAAGTCCCTGAAGTCCCCTGTGTCTCTCACCAGGCTGATGAGAGGGTGGCTGGCGACTGCTTTCCAGGCTTCGGCCTACTGTGTGGACAGCCTGTCCCCGCAGATGGACACGCTGCCCACCCACCTCCATGTGCCTCATCCCCATGACTTTGCCTGCTTCTTTCTTCTCCTCCTACAACCTACAACCCTTGTTCACTAAGGAACAGTTGTTTCTCTCTGACACGGCCCCGTGTCTACTTTGGTCAAGTCCTCCGGGTCTCAGGCGATTCCTAAGGCGGAGGAGCCAAGAAAGGTTGGAATGTAATCGCCGAGGACTAGTGGATCTAGTGTGGAGCCTAGTCCTTTGACCACCGCCAACTAAATGAACAATTCTTTAGCTCTTGGAGCCGGACCTACCTGAAGGCTGGAGGGAGTGGGCAGGCAACCGTCCCACCACAGCCCTCCTGTGGCCAAATGCCTTGAGTGCTCAGTCACTGCAGCCTTGGCTTCCTCCCCTGCCACCTCACCCGGCCATTGCCCAGTGACCTAGTGAGCACAGCCACTGTTCCCTAGACGTGTGTGGACATAACCCACGTGTCCTTTACAGATGACTCAGGGGACTGCGAAGGATAATGTAGAGTCTAATCTGTCCCCCCAGGGCTGAGCTACATAAACTGAATACATCGTGGGACTGGGCTCCACATGTTTCAAAATTAAAGGGTATCTAGCCTGAGACAGCCTTCCCAACCCAGGCTGCTCGCCTGTCCTTATAATCGCTGCCTTTTGTACAGCTTGTTTACATGGGGGCGAGGGGTGTGCTGGTTGTAGTTGATAACTAAAGAATAGTAAGTTAATTCACTCTTTTTCAATAATGAAAATATACTCTTTATATTTTAAACAGGAATTTTCTTTATTTTTATTAGAATTGAAAAGTGATATAGAGCTAAAATAAAGTCTAATGAGAACAAACTTACAAAATTATATTTTTTTTCTCACCTTCCCAAGACAAGTACAGAGGACAGTACCTCAGTTTTAATTCCCTGCTGACAGCCTGTATGCAATACCAGTTGCTGTCTGGCATGGTGGTCCATGATCTGGTATCTGTGATCCTGGTAGTTATGAGGCTAGGAGGATCACAAACTTGAAGGCAGCTCGGACTACGCGTTGACTGTATTGTAAAACACAAGGTATTTACGAAACACAGAAATATCCGTCGGAGCTGGAGCTCAGTTGGCAGTCTGCATTGGGCATATGCCTGACCCTGTGTTGCCTGGCACTAGAAAAGCCACTTCCTTCACTGTTCTATTGTCACTTACAGTTTAAAAAGAATTAAAAACAAAACAATGTTTAATCTTGCCCCATTTGAAAAACACTGCTTCCATTTTCTGTACTAGTGAACGAAATGGTGTCCTTGTGTTAAGATGTGTGCCTGGACTCATCCTGAAACACACAGAAAGAAATGGTGTCCTCGTGTTAAGATGTGTGCCTGGACTCATCCTAAAACATACAGAAAGAAATGGTGTCCTCGTGTTAAGATGGGTGCCCCGACTCATCCTGAAACACACAGAAAGAAATGGTGTCCTCGTGTTANACAGAAAGAAATGGTGTCCTCGTGTTAAGATGGGTGCCCCGACTCATCCTGAAACACACAGAAAGAAATGGTGTCCTCGTGTTAGGATGGGTGCCCCGACTCATCCTGAAACACACAGAAAGAAATGGTGTCCTCGTGTTAGGATGGGTGCCCCGACTCATCCTGAAACACACAGTCGTGGCTCTTTGCCACTTGAGTGTGTATCCTGGACTGCCTTACAACAGCACAGGCAGTTAATGGAAACATCTTTGAGCTTCTAGTTACCAGTGTCTTTCCTGTGGAAACACTTGACCCTGCTGCTTTCTGCGTTTTCCTTCAACTCTGGGGCCTTTGTGGCAGAATGATTTATCAGGCTCTTCAGTGGCATGGGAGCCACCATGTGAAATGAGCATATCACTCAGGAAGGGCCCAGATGCCCGGGAGGCCTTCTGGAGCCGCAGTGCTCTTGGCTAAAGAGCTCTTGTATCTATCTGCCTGAAAGGAAGTCTGCGGAGAAGGGCTCGGGGGCTGGTAATGGAGCTGTCCTAACCTTGCTGTCATCTCCACGAGCGTAGCCCTGTTGGAGCCAGAGCTCCGCAGCTGCTCTCCTGGGAACATGCGATCCCTGCCTTCAGACCGACAGCTCCTATTGGCAGTAGGGGTTGTCATGTGCAAAGTTAAGAGGTGCTTTGCTTCTGAGGTTCCTGGGGCTCTGGTGTCCTCTCGTTTGCTTATTCTCCCTAGATCTTTTCTTCCTAGCCCTTATGTTACACGACTGTCCAGTGTTGTTGAACTCTCCCACCCGGTGAGGTTCCCGTCTCCCTGCACATTATTCCTAACTGGATAAAATGGATCTAGTAGTCCAAAGATGCCTGGAGGAATGGTTTGACGTTAACAGTCACAGTATTTTTTTTCCCCAAGATTTACTTTAGTTGCTCGAAGAATAAGAACAAGCAGCCGTGTACAGCACATTAGAGATACGGCACCTAGGAGCTCTTGAGGAGTTGTTGGGAGCACTGACTAGTCCTCCAGGCTCTGCCGAGAGCAGGTCGTTCTGCCCAGACCCACCCAGAGGCTTCTCCCAGGACTTTCCAGCCATGCCACCCCTGGTCTCCTCTCTGGCTTAACACTTAGACAGGGTGTCCTCTCTCCTAGACAGACACCTGCTGGCTGTGTACAGTGGCTCTTCTGTTTGTCCTCTTTGGAGAGAGCATCCCTCTTAGCACGTGGTGCTTACAGCTAGCCTCCAGTCTCCTGGCCACCTCTGCTTCTCTCTGCATCGCACTGCGTCGTGCTCTGTAACCTTCCGCACCCCTCTCTCACTTAGATCACACATCCCCAAAGTGACCGTCTCAGCCTTAGCCCTCAGGCTTCCAGTTCTCTCAAGTCTAACGCTTTAAGAGAAAACACTCCATAGCCCAAGTGTGAGCTGGTAGCTCACCCCTCGCCTGGATCCCTGGGGCAAAAGAAAGACAGAGATGGCAGGAGACAGAGAGCTGTGCCTCCGCAGCTTGTGCCTGACTTCAGCTGATGTTCCTCTCCAACCCTGGGTCCACAGGATGACATTCAAGCTAATCCACCTCCCCTGCCTCAGCACAGACTCCTATCAAATCCCGTCTGAGCTTTATTCTTTATACTCAATCTCAAATAGCATTCTTAAACATAGTAATAACTGCATTTGTTTTGCTTCAGATACAGAGGCCGCCCCCCCTCCTCCCCTCCCCTCTCCTCCCCTTTTCTCCCCTCCCCTCTTCTCCTGTCTCCTCTCCTCTCCTCCCCATCTGGGAGGTCTTCCTCAGCATTGTTTCATTGTTCTGTCAGAGTTGAAACTTTCTGATTTCCTTGTTTTCTGAGAGTGCAGAGCGATACAGGCACCTATAATCTACTGTCTTGATCAACTTGGGGTTTTCCGGTTCACATTTCCAATGTGCCTTACATGGTGGTAGTTCACTGATGCCCCTGCCCGTGGGATTCACGTTCTTAATATTCTCGAGGCCTATTATTTCTCCTAAATGTGTTAGAATTCTCACTTTGAATTCAACTCATCAAAAATATATTGATTACCTGTGCTGGTAACATCATTGTGCATTTTATTTGTGTCGTGGTGAACACTTTATAAAATGGACAGGAAAATTAGATGTACAGAAGGCTTCGCATACAGGTTTGGGCAGTCCCAAAGTTAAATGAAATTAATAAATTGACGTGAATGAAGGTCTCTGAGAAATTATAGAAGATACAGAAAAAGACAGAGTGGGCATTGCACACCTCCTGACCGGGGCTGCTGAACTAAACCTTCCTTCCTGCTATTTTGGAAGGCATCTGTATTTTGATTACATCTCCCTTGAATTTTCCATTTTCCAGCTTGGTGATGCTGACAGAGAAATAATAGATGTCAACATTAGTTTTTCCAAGTTAATGGATCCGATGAGGGTGATCCCTAATGCGTAGGATTAGGTGTGGGCTGCACACAGGAGAGATTGTCTGATAAGAGCTGGGCAGGAGGTTATTTGGGGAGGATAAATGGAAACCCTTCTAATTGGGTCAACCATACCTGTCTTTAAAATGAATGATAAAGACTGAGTTTTAGAACGAAATGAATGGATTGTTTAGTTGGCATTACTAACTTAAAGAGCAGGGTTTAGCTTAAGTATTACAGAGACTTACAGAAGACATTTTTCAAATTTACTGAAGGTTTTACCAGTAAGCACTTAAGCAAATGTAAACATTGTGCAGGCTACAGGGGAGTTGTGTTAGTCACCACCCAGTCGTGCTGGTCTAGTGGACGAGGACCTAACCAGGCACAGGCCTGCACAGCCTCGACGGCTTGTTATGATTAGTCTCTCAGTGTGTGTATATAGCTAATGTAATAAGAAGAGAAACATTTGCTAAGTATAGAAATTTCTTTCTGTAACGTTAACCAGTGATTTGAAGCAGCAGGAAAAACAAATTTGGTTTCAACTTATTTGTGGAGGTGTTAATGTCAAGAAGATTGTTCTGGAATAAGATTGTTCGGTATCATGAGCCATGGGGTCGAGTCAGCAAAAAGCCTTTGTACATGGTCTCATGCTGAGTCATTGCCAAGGATGAGGACTGGGAGTCTGTCTGAAAGCCACAGTCTCCCTGGGAGTCAGGAGAAAAGGGAAAGCAGGCCTGTCTGTGAAGTACTCTATGTGTGATCTTCTTTAGGTCCCATGTCCCTACGTAATAGCTGTGAGGTATCCCGGTATTCTAACAAATACCCACCTGAAGAGATAACCGTCAGATCTTAGGGACGCGGTCTATGTTTTCTTCTTGCTGTTGTTGTTTAACAATAGTCGAGGCACACGTAGGCCGATGTTCCTCTTCTCAAGACTGGACTGTGCAAATGCTGTTCCCGCCGGGGAGTGTGAGTGTAGGCTTAGAGGCTGTCTTTTTCGTGGTCTATAGGAGTTTATTGTGCAGCATTCTTAGTACAGAGACCATCAAGGTGAGCGCTGAAGACCAAATACACACAAGTATGGCCTGGGAGAGGCACAGGCAGGATGGAGGACCCAATAATCATAAAGACCAGCAAGGGCAGCAAGAGCCCTGAGAC
Source organism: Apodemus speciosus (assembly GCA_002335545.1). NCBI lineage: Eukaryota > Metazoa > Chordata > Mammalia > Rodentia > Muridae > Apodemus > Apodemus speciosus. The sequence continues at coordinate 65,659 of BDUI01004621.1, forward strand.
AGACTTGGGGGGTCCCTCCTGCTGGAAGATGACAGTGAGCGGGACCGGTCTTGGAAATTTTTCATTGCCCTTGTTATGCCATTGCTTTTGTCTTCTGGATGTGCTGGGGATGGACCAGGGCTCCACGCCAGCTGTGAGGGAGGCGTATGTGCACCGGCCTACACCGCCACTCTTGTCCATCCATGAGATGAGCAGCATTCATAAAGTTAGCAGGCACTTGCTCTCCTACCTAGACCCAAGAGAACAAACACTGGAGAGACCACAGAGCGAGTCCAGACTGCATGGGCCTGCTGTGCCTGCCGTAGCCGCCAGCAGTTAAAAATAGAAGAGCCTCACATCAAACCCTGCAGTGGAGACCAAGGTAGTGAGTGCACCCCCACCTGTCTGCACAGCCTGGGCCACTCCCTTTCTTTCAAGTAAGCCCACGGGCTTCCTGCTGTGTCTGCATCTGTAAACACTGTCCCAGATTAAACAGCAGATTGCACGAGAAGAGGGGCAGGGAGCTGTACCTGTCTCGGGGCTTCACGTAGCAGTTGGAGCACACACAGCCTGTGGAGTAGATGTCCTGCCTTCACTTTCTAAGTTGTGTTTATTAAAGCTACTAACGACTTGCAAAGCCTCCAAAACCCACTTAGCCTACTTTGCGTAAGTGAATAAAATCCTATATTTAAAAGCTAAAGCAAGAGTTAGAAAGTAGAAAAAAGAAAAGCAAGGGTCTCCTGCGCAGTAGGCCCAGGCTGCGAGAAGTGAGGAGGAACAGTGTTTCAGTGGGTAGCCCCGCCCAGACGCTTAAGAAGATTCGGGATTGTGCTTAGGCTGGGGGGATGGGGGGCGCATGTTGGGGGAGGCCTGATTTTCGTAGATGAATCAAAGCACCTGTAGTGGTCTGGATAAGAATGGCCTCCATACAACGCTCAGACTTTTGAATGTTTTTGTTCCCAGTTGGTGGACTGTTTACAACAGATTAGGAGATGTGGCTTTGTGGGGGAGGGGGCAACTGGGGGTGGGCTTTGAGGTTTCAAAAGCTCGCACACCAGTCCCTGTCTCACTTCCTGCCTGTGATTGTGGATCAGATATAAGCTCTCAGCTACCGCTCCAGAGCCTGCCTGCCTGCCTGCTGTGCTTCCTGCGGTGATGGTCGGGAACTCAGCCTCGGCATCTATAAACAAGCCCCCAGTGAAAGCTTCCTTTTATAAGCTGTTTGATCATGGCATCTCTTCACAGCAATAGAAGAGTAACTAAGACAACATTGGAGTCACCCCCAACACACACACACACA
>BDUI01004622.1:16853-36011 GCA_002335545.1 Apodemus speciosus
CAGGATCTGAAGCCATGTCTGACTCTAAGTCACATTGTTTTGCCGCCCTGTGCGGCCATGGCAGCTACGTGGTATGTAGCTTTAATTCCAGCCCTTGGCAGTTAGATCTCTGTAAGTTCGAGGCCAGCCTTGTCTACAGGGCTAGTTCCAGAATAGCCAGGGCTGTTACACAGAAAAACCCTGTCTCAAAAACACAACAACAAAGAAAAGTAAGCTTGGGTCTGGAGAAGTGCACACACGTCCTGATTGCCTTTCTTGTGTATTAGCTGTGTGTCTTTGGGGAAGTTAACTCAGAAGACCTGAGATGCCTCACCTTTAAGGGAGAGTATTAGAACCTACTTCTGAGGTTGGTGGMAGAGTTTAGAAATTCTTTACTTTTGTTTATCTTTGATTTCGAGACAGGGTCTCTCTAGTAGCTCTTGCTGTCCAGGAGCAAGATAGCCCAGGTTGGCCCCAAACCTAGAGATCCACGTCTCTGCCTCCCAGTGCCTGGCTAAGGTTTTCATTACACCTGTCTCTATGTGTGTATATGCCATGAATGTGTAAGTGTCAAGGAGGGCTWGAAAGATGGCACTGGACTCCCACAACTAGTATTAAAAGTGGTTTTGAGCCACCCAACCTGGTCCTGGAAACTGAATTCTGGTCTTTGGAAGAGCAGCAAGTGCTTTGAACGACTGCTCTCTCTCTCTCTAGCCCCATGTTTAGAAATTTTTACACAGATAAAGGAACCGGGGCATAGTTAACACTCAAAACCCGTTTATTAGATTTCTTAGTGCATTCTAGGAAGGAGGGTCTTGTGCAGCCCTTTTGACAAGGAGTCTGTTCCAAAGGCACATCCTTCTTTCCACTGAGATCTAGAGATGCTCTGCATGTGCCCAGCTTCCCTGACATGGCTAACATGATGCAGACCTCTGTCTTGTCTTCACCTCCCAGTTGCTKCCCTAGATCTAGAGGACACGTACCCTACAACTGACAAAATGGGTACACTTATCCTGTAGCTCTCAAAGTCRGGGGCTGGAGAGGGGCTCAGCAGTTACGAGCAACTGTTGCTCTTCCGGAGGACCAGGGTTTGGTTCCCAGTTACAACCATCGGTAACTCCAGTCTCACAGGATTCGATGCCCTCTTCAGATCTCTGTGAGCACCATACATGCATGGGATGCACATACRTGCAGAGAAACACTGATGCATAAATAAATATAAAAATAAAACAATCAGCACCTGTTATAGTAAAGCACTAAGAACCAAAGGAGWTAWAAAAYAAGTGTTCCCTTTTCTCAAGTGTTATCTATATAAACTAGTTGGGGAAGAAAACCATGGGATAAAAGTAGTTTCTAAATAACGGTTCGGTTGGCTTTCAGTGTAGTTTAATATGTCGTTTGGCACTTGGAACTCCAGTAGAGATACTTGGTAAAAGGCAGCTTTCTTTCTAGGCTGTCTTATAAAAGCCACCCTAACCCATAATTCACTTACATGGAGAATAGCACCGATAAGCAAGTATATTTGCCATGTCTTCTAACAGGATTTTGATGGAAGGGGGCATTTGTAATTTTGAGTTACTGATGGTTGTGAACCACCATGTGGTTGCTGGGAACCAAACCCTGGTCCTCTGGAAGGGCAACAATTGCTTGTAACTGCTGAGCCCCCTCCAGCCCCGAACGGCTTTTCAGGTTGCTTAGGTGATATAGTGAAAAGAATCTTTGCCTAATGAGACTTCTTCTTTTCAGGAGCTGATGTTCACACTCAGGCCTCCGACTCTTCCTCTATTTTACTTGAAGCTGTCAGAGGAGGGTGTCCAGAATCTGTGAGTCTCTTGCTAGAGTATGGAGCTGATGCCAACATTCCTAAGAGTTCAGGCCACCTGCCCATCCACGTGGCAGCTGACAAAGGCCATTTCCTGTAAGTTCAACTCTGTAATTGCAAATAACAGGAAGTCATAATAACTAGTGTTTTGTTATGTTTTTTAAGAACTGCTTTGGAAATACAGAAAACCTTGGGTCTCAGACAGCTGCCCTAAAGAGTGGTTCTACCACATTTTACTTAGTTTCTTAATGAAGGAACCCAACTTCTGTTAGGGGTCTTAAATACTTGCTGCCTGATTAACATAGCATTCAGTGTAGGGGTAACAGTATCGCAAGCAGGTTAACTCTGCACCATCACAACCTAAAGTGCACTTTGAAATTCTTCCTCAGAGCTCTAAAGTTACTGGTCCCAGTCACGGATATCTCGGCCATCAAGAAGAGTGGGATCAGTCCAGTTCACTGCGCAGCAGCTGGGGCGCACCCCCAGTGCCTGGAGCTTCTCATTCAGGCTGGATTTGATGTGAATTTCATGCTGGATCAGAGAATCCGCAAACATTATGACGATCAAAGGAAGTCAGCCTTGTATTTTGCTGTTTCAAATGGTGACCTCTCTTCAGTTAAGCTGCTTCTGAGTGCTGGAGCTCTACCCAATCAAGACCCAGTCAACTGCCTGCAGATAGCTCTCAGGATGGGCAACTATGAACTCATAAGTCTATTACTGAGGCATGGGGCCAACGTCAACTACTTCTGCCGAGTTAACCCTCTGCATTTCCCGTCAGCGCTGCAATACACACTGAGAGATGAAGCCGCGCTCAGGATGCTGTTGAGTTATGGCTATGACACTGAGCGATGTTTTGACTGTCCTCATGGGGAAAGAGTTCATCGGCTTTGCACCTTTGAAGGCTGGACATCTACAGTTATTAAAGATACTATGGTAAGCCCACAGCACTGGCAGTATTCCCTAAGCACTTACGATCYTGTAGCCTTAGAACTGTTAACAATAGACATGATATGCCCTTGGAAAAGCTCGTGTTTGGAAGATTCTGATACCATAAAATAACTAGACCCAACAGTGGGAATATGTAAGAAGTACAGAAGCAATTCAGAGGAGAAAGTGACTTCAGTCAGAACTATGAGGATGTTTCACAAGTTCATTCCAAAAGCCAGGTTTTAAGGAATGGATAGTCTTGCATTCTGACTACTTTTTCTTCGAATGACTTCTCTAAGTTCCCCATACCTGTGATCCCTGGCTTTCTTTCGTTACCTCTTGTAGCTCTCAGATCCGATCGCCCCATTTCCTCTGGCCGGCCTTCTGATGAGCAGAGACCCCCACAGCGCCTCTTCATTTTGCCTTACCTCCTCTGCCATCTCCGCACCTTCAACTTTTTCCAGGGCTTTCTAATGGTGTCTTCCACCTTCCAGGTCTCAGTCCAGTGTCCTCTCCCAGAGGCCCCGCCTGGCTGCCTTAAGCACATCCCTCCCCCAATCACTCTCACTGTGGAGATTGGTTCTTTGATTGCACTCATTTAGAATTATCACTTTAATTCCTTTGCCCCTCACAGATATATGAGCATCAGCTCCTGGCCACTTGTCCATGGGCCTTTAGGTCTGTGCTTAGCACATAATGGATGTTTTATACATACCCAAATCTATAGTATCGAAATTTGAAAACAGGATGTTGAATGGGAGACTTGGTAACAGTCTGATGAAGTAAAAGGTTTTATTTTAGATAATCTGGGTAGAAGCTACTTTGTGCACTGATTTGGCATTTAAACATAAACTATCTGGTATTATTTTCTAAACAGTTCATAAAGTATGATTTCAATTCTCACTTGGGCACTTTGTCTAAAGGCACATAAATTATTTAAAGACAGAAATTGTCATTGTTCAAGCATCAGGATCAGATCTAGGTTATAAATAATAGAAAATGCAAAAGAAAATAATAAAAGCTTTAATAAAGCGGCACCTGGGCAGGAAGGCACACACAGCTACTCGGGAGCCAGGACTTGAGGGCAGCCTGAGCTACACAGTAAGACTCTATCTCAAAAAATAAAAACAGGGTTAGCAAGGTGGCTCACCAAGTTAAGGTGCTTGACACCAAGTCTAGTGACCTGAGTCTGATCCCTGGAATCCACAATGGAAGGAGATAACTAACCCTGTAACATTGTCTTCTGACCTCGGTACACACACACACACACACACACACACACACACACACACACACACGTACATAAACTTTTTTTTTTTTAAAGATAAAGTGCCTCATTCTCTTCTACAGAACCAGAAGTAAGTAATCTTCCAAGCAGAGAGTGTCATAGCTCCGTTTAACAGGAGAAACACACCCCCACATCCAGCTGCCCCATGGCTGCCAGTGTCTTGCTTTTCTTTAAGGGTGTCTGGTCAGCTGCTCAGACTCCCTCACATCTGATGGCCAGAGCTGCCAAAAGGTCACAGCTAGTGGCAAGGCAACCTTGGTTGCAGCAAGCCATGTGACCAACATACAGAGCCTCTGCCACCCACTGCCTCATGTGAGGTCCTGAGGCGGCACTGAAACCACGTGCCAGAGCTTACACAGCTCATGACAGGTTACACTCCTTGGCACTCTGCTCCACCTCAGTGCTCGGTGCTGATTTTCACTTATTTTCCCTTGTTTTCCTCACAGTTTTGTGAAGTCATAACTTTGTCATGGCTACAGCATCTCTCTGGAAAAGTTGTTCGTGTGATGCTTGATTATGTGGATCAAGTTCAAATCTGTTCAAAATTGAAAGCTGTGCTGGAAAAACAAAAGCTCTGGCCAGAAATATATTTTATCTTGAGTGAGTACCGTTCTCATAGAAAATTCTTACTAAAACACTGTGGTTTTATTTTTAGAACACTTCTGATTAGAAGGTTAACCTAAAAGAAAATAGAAACGTATTATTCCTTTAAAATGGTGCTGGTCATAACCACAACTGATGTGTTATCATCACTTCCCAGCTAATGAAATCTAATGACTTTGTAGGCAGGGAATACTGGTTTCCCCAGTCCTCTTAACCTTTGGCTTTGGAACAAATTTACACCCAGGAACTCTAAGTTATATATAGCAAGAGCAAGAGGCAATGCTAAGTTCTAACCTGGTAGCATATTAAAATGACACTCTTCTATATGGATTTGTTCACTTAAATCAAATTAAGATTTTCTTATATCTCGTTTCTCCTGGGTGATCTTTGAGCTTTTAACCAATCCCAAGAGACAGGATGGGGGAGCCGTTTAAGAATTTAAGTATTTAAGAACTTGAAGGATTTGAGTCTCACAAGTCAGACTCACAATTGACGTAGTTCTAAAACTGTCTACATAGAAGGCCAAGATAAAGACTGAAAAGCTGTTTCCTCCAGGCAGGGATGCCAAACATAAAACCTTGTTAACACAGATATCAAATATATTTGCCAACTAAACCCTTGGGTTACCAAAAGAACAAAACGATCCTTTCTTTCTGTCTTAGCCAATCCCCGGTCTCTACAACATCTGTGCCGCCTGAGGATCCGGAAGTGCATGGGAAGGTTACGCCTGCGCTGCCCTGTCTTCATGTCATTTCTTCCGCTGCCCAATCTCTTAAAAGCTTACGTCCTTTACAAAGAATATGACCTTTTTGGACAAGAAAGTTCTACAGGAACATGGTAACTGGGCTCTTCTAGAGGGAAAAGGTATAATTTGCAGCATTTTTCTTAACAATTTACTTGTGATTTTTTTTCCTTTTCTTTACTCAGTAAAATCTCAGTGTAGACTACGTTGTTTAAAAAGCCTGTTCTGTGTGGGATACCTCCCTATGACCAGAAGTTTCAAGAAACTTTCAAATAATACAAATAATCATTGTTCTTGTTCTTGACTACACACCATAATTCAGTGAGACACTTTTGCTGAAAACATAACACACTTTGGTAGCAGGACACAGAGATATTAAATATCTCCTAGTTGGTTAGCTTTTCTAGTAGTGCAAATTGTTATGCGGACATGGGGGGGGGGCGCTCATGCCTTCCCAGCTGGGGACTCTGCATGCCAGGCAAAATGTGCCTCCGAAGGCCAGACTGTGATGGGCTAATCAACTACACTCTGATTGGATCTGAGACATGCCTGGCACTGTAACCCCGTGTGTGGCCCCTGGGGGTAGGGAGTGTCTGTTGTTAAAGCCCCAGGCTGCAGGTCACGAACCCTAGGAGGGAGCTGACTCATGTTTTCATTAACGAACATGTCAAACTGCCTCTTAAATCTATCGTACTCACAAATGAGTTCTCTCGGCCGTGGACAGAAATGTTTCTTTTTTCAGTGCTATCAATTAAGGCCGACTCCTAACTGGTGGAAATATGGAAGTAACCAGTGAGTGCTCACTCAGCCTTAGGCAGAACATTCATAATCTCTCCCTCTGAGGCTGAGAGCCATGGAGAAGGAGCAGAAAAACTTAAGAGCCAGAGGATGGGGGCTATGAAAACTGTACACAACATGGTCATCATGATCTCGTGAACTATAGACACTGGGTGGCTGCCCACCAACATCCCCACTCAGTGCCAGAGGGAGACTGCTTGCCAATTAGCCTGATGGCCAGGACTTGACCCCCACTAGCAAGAGGAAACCAACTCCAACAAGTGTCCACTGATCTCCACATGCACACCACGGCACATACATACATACATACATACATACATACATACATACATACATACATACATACACACATACACACACACACACACCCTTTCTCTAAACGAGTAAAGAAAAAAAAATCCCATYACGGATCACAGCAAGATCATGAAGCCCCACTCTTCCCGGAAGAGGAGCTACTGGTAATTGGCAGCTGCTAAGGGAAAGGAGAGTCGTTTTCTTCAGTGGTGTAACCCTGGAAGCTGTTCATACTCCAGTAAGTTATTTACTTGTTTGGGACAGTCACATCGGTGCTGCCCTGTCTCTGTAACCATGCAAGCAACCCTAATTACCCAGTGAATTGAATGGATGGGTAAATAGACAGACAGATCAGAAAGGGAACGTATTGCAAGGAAGAAAGGATTTGGCAGGAATGTAAGAGGGATAAGAGGGTAAATACAATCAAAATATATACGTGTGAAGCTGTCAAAAATAAATTTTAAAAATTTTAAAGCAGCTCTGAAGCCAGGCATGGTGGTACATGTCTGTAATCCCAGCTCTTGGGAGACAGAGGCAGAAGGATCAAGAATTTAGGGTCACCCATGGCTACATGGTAAATCCAAGGAAGCTTTGGCTGTATGAGATGGTCTCAAAAAAAAAAAAAAAAAGTAGCTTTGAACACAGCTTAACACTTAAAACTGTAAGGTAATTAAAATTCAAAACGAAAAACTTATCCAAGTACAGTAGCACATGCCTAGAATCCCAACTCTTCAGGGGAGGTGGGAGGACCTCAAATCAAGGCCATCCTAGGCTACAGGGCAAGACCTTGAGAGCTAATACAAACTTCAGGTAACTGAGATACAGGAGTCTAATGGTGTGCTGATCTTATGATAAGTGTATAAACCAATTCCTTTGTGCTAAATCAACAAATGTCACTTCTGACCACTGGTTTTTGTTTTCTTAAATAGCTCTGCTGGCCTGGAACTCAGATCGACCTGCATCCACCTCCTGAACACTAGAATTAGGTGTGCACAACCATCCCTGGCCATGCCTCTCCTAATCTTACAGAAAATGTGTCTTATTGATTCAAATGAATAGAATAACAGCCCCATTACATGACCTAGAAATTAGCAGTTCATGTACCACAATCCCAGTGCTAATATAGCTTCTGACACCATTTCTTCACAGCCAAACACACAGGCAGGATAATTTAGAACTCAAAATTTTATCACTGATGGGAAAAACACTAGCCAACTTTCTGGAAATTCCTGGTTATGGCGTTAAGTGTGKTTTTTTTTTTTTTTTTTTTTTTTGCACTCAACATGGGCTGGTACTAAGACAGAGAGGGGCTCACTACTGAYAGAAGATGCCAGTTTGAAGTTTTTATTTCTATATTACATGTATAGAGATTTAAGTTGTTATTCTTTTAGTAGTGTATATAAGTAAAAGATACTTTTACTCAGGTATCCAGGCTGGTATGGACAGCTGAGGAAGAGTACAGGTGTTGATTAGGCCACACTGTCTCGTTCAAATGGCAGAGAAGGGTGGTGCAGCCCAGTCAGCCGTCACTGAAGCTCTTGTGTCAGTGTTTTTAGCATCAGCACAGTCCATTTTAGTACAACTAATGGTCTTTGATTTCCAATACAGGGACCAATGGCTACACTAGCTCCTTGAGTAAACACAGACTTTGTTACACTATAATTTCTGCAATGCTAGTGAACTTGAAGATTTGTTTAGGTCATGCATGCACTTAGATAAATTATAAAATTCTAGCTAATTTCATCTATTGCCTTGACCTACAAGTATAAACACATTTTTTAAAAACTCAAATAAATTAATATAATAAACTACACAGTAAATGGGCTACACAGTAATGGGCTAAATCCATTAGTATTAAAACTACAGGTCCAAGCTACTTAAGCCAGAGCAAACAATAACCTGCTTTCTTAACTAGAGGAATTTCTTCAAGTAGGGTAACTGCATAAAGCACATATCATAAACAGCTTACTGGAATAATTATTAAAATCTCTTTCCTTTGCTATAAAAAAAAGGCAACAAAACTTTGATAAGAGACTCCGCTTTTGCCTGTCGTGGAGCTGCAATGGAGTCAAATGTGTTACAATAGATTAAAAGAAACTTTACTATTTGTCTTATTCTTAACTCTGTGCATGTGTGGGGCATGTGCATGTGACATGTGAGCACAGTGCCCACCAATGTTAGAGAGGTGTTGGACTTGACGCTGACGCTGACGCCAGTGGGAGCCGTCTGACGTGGGTGCTGGAAACTCAGCTCGGGCCTCTGGGACAGGAGCATGCTGAGCTAGCCCAACCCCAGAATGAAAACATCTGAAATTACTTGGAGAAAAAAATACAGAGCAACTATCAAATATTTCATACAAAAATACTGTATAAAAATCATGGACTTTATTATACATTTAAAAAAATCCAACAACATATTTCTTGAAGCCTTGTCAGCAAATACCTATTTTGACAAATGGAAAAATAAGTCTTCTGCTCCACAAGCTATACCATGATCACAAATCCAATTTTAAAGAGAGATGCTGAATGATTTTCAACTGTACACTGCACACTTGGTTAGAATCAGTTAAATAAGAGTAAATCAATTTACTTACATTACAAAACCCACAAAGTATACAAAGCAGTCTTACACATCAGTTATCAGTTAATCCCCAGTATTCACATAACTGAAGTCAGTTACTCACAGGTCTAGCCAGAGACTAACTCAAAGTTCAGTCTGGACAGCAGTCTCTCTCTTTGCTGCCTTCAACTCGGGAGGCAGCGGCAAGGGGGTGTCTGATCTAGGCCAACCTGGTCTGTAGAAAGAGCCCCAGGGCTCCCAGGACAACAAAGCCCTATCTCAGGAAAAATGAGTCATCTTTTGGACATGTCTCAGTAGGAGACGGTGCTCACCAGTGACACACCATCTCAGCAAGGAGGAGCATTCAATTCTGGAGCGAAACAGGGTTATTTGGATAGTAGAAATGCAAAAAGACCGAATGGAGCCTCCAAGATTCGAAATTAATAAGAAAATTCGCTCAGGACCACCATCTCCTCCTGTACCTGTAATGCACTCTCTTCCTCAGAAGATGACTGTAAAGAAACAGCAAGAGTGAAAATCCCTCTTTGTATTTCCAAGTGGAAGAACTTTAAGGGGGATACCATTCCATTAGATAAAGGGCTGGCTGCTGACGGAAGAGGACTTCAGATGGTCCATATGAATGAAAAATTTGCCAAATTGGCTGAAGCACTATAATTGCTGATTGGAAGGCTTGGGAAGCGGTGAAATGCGAGCCCAAGTAGAGAGAAAGAAGGCTCAAAAAGAAAAGGAGAAACAGGAAGAGAAGCTTAGGGCAGAGGCCCAGGAAACCGGAGACAGGAGAACTGGGATCAAAACCCATGTGGAAAGAGGATGGAGAGGCCCGTGACAGGCGAAGAGAGGCAGCGGGACCAGAACCTTTCCAGGGCAGCGCCTGAGAAGAGGTCAAAACTACAGAGAAATGAAAATCGAGAGATCAGTGAAGTCATTGCTCTTGGTGTGCCCAACCTTCGGACTTCTATTTATTGTTTTAATAAGTTTGTGCTATTAATAATAATATTCCTGGAAAAAATACATAGGAATCAGCCTGATGAAGATTTTTAAAATACTTAAAAGTATTTTGATTAACAGTATTTTTAACAAAGAAATTTTAAATAATTTTTCTTTTAAAATCCATTTCATCTTACCATTTAGAAAAGTTCAGTATAGTTGTAGTTTCAAATCTTTATGTTATTAATGTAGAATAAAAACCTCAAAAAGAAATAAAACGAACTTGCTAAAAACAAAATTAAAAGTTTGCTTGCTACATACACTGGTGTTTAAATATTTTAAAATATGATCTAAATTCTCACTCTATTAAAAGCAAATTTTTTCATTTCATTCATATGTCAGAAGACTTTGTAATATACTAGCTTTAAGGGCCTGCCAGCCTTTATTAGTTCCAATTGTAAAGAGTGTGGTTCCTGTGGTTCCTGGTGTGTGTTCACTGCACAAACCTCGCTTCTACAATTACTATCCTTTCTCAAAAACAATGACAGCTTCCTCATCCCAACACTGTGGAGCTAGCTAGCAATTCTTTTGAAATTAAACACCAAGTAATCATTAAATAATGGCAAAATCAAGATGAGCTTCATTTGACTCTGTTCAAATAGATGGTTTTAGTCTTTAGCAAGTTTATAGCAAGTCTCTAGCAAGGATGCAGAAGTAAGTGATTTCTACTGAGTTTATTACCACAGTTATGCAAATACTGTCAATATAGGTAACAGAATGCAGAGTATAAATAGGTAGGCTAAATTTCATTTTCTTAAAAGCAATTTTGTTAATTTCTAAATAGAAGAAGATCTGCACTAACATTTAGGAAGAAGTTCCCAGCAGCCTTCTTCAAGCAGGAGAACTGACTAAAGCTGATGAGCAGAATTCCATACAGTTTAACAGTGACAGAAGTTAAATCACTTGAACTGTCTGATCCACTCGGGATGTGTCCTGGGTACTGGAACACAGTTTGGTCTGACCGTGAACAAGAAAGCAATTTGGGAATTCCTATGAGACATGACTTAAAAAGAATTTAGAATAATTCTTACCTCTGGCCTAAATTTTTATCCAAATATCAGTATTTTGCTACTGTGAAAAGCACCAACCAAATAAAAGTGCCTCCTGATGAGGACTACTCTTGTTATAAAGTACATTTCATCTGAAGTAAGCACGACATTTCTATCAAGACTTCATGAAACTGAAAGCCTGGGGTGTGGGTGGATGTGGCTCTGTGGTAGTTTATTAAGACCCAGGGTTTGATCCCTATCACTGCCAAAAATCAAACAATAGCAACAACAACAAAACCCAGMAACCTTACCAATCTCAAAAAAAAAAGGGTCTTGAAAGCAAGACTTGCCACCACTACTCACGTTATAAGCACAGCAGTTCACAGTTTAACAGGGAGGAAACACTGCTATGAGATCACTCCCTTTGTAAGCCCAAAACAGACCTTTAATCAAACACGCTACATAGACTGATAATTATTTACTGCATGTTGGGTAACATGAGACTTTAAAAGAGTAYTAAGCAACCATTAGTCCCATGTGGCACATGGATAAAAAGAATATCATGATCCTATATATACTGTTATTTTGTTCCTACAGAAAACAGTGTACTTACAGAGTGTGAAACTGAGCTATATGTTTATGACTAAACAGAAACAACTTCTAATTCAGAACAAAGAGAAAACTACTTGTGAAATCAGTTAATGTCTTGAAAAATCTATAAATATATGATTATGTAAAATACTAATCAATATATTTAACCTGTATACATATGTGTATATAAACTTTTTCATGTAGAACACATGAAAATAAAATCTATAAACACAGTTTAAAATCCGAGTAAACAAAGTTTCGACAGAAGACAGAATGGAGAGACATGTGGACCTTGGTAGCAAGCTAACTCCGTCCTTGGTCCTATACTCTATGAAGTGTTCAATTTCTTTTTAGTCTTTCATGGAATTAGATCTTTTACTCATTTGAAAAGTAAAGGTATTTACAATAATTAGTGCAAATTATTCTATACTCATAAATCAGTTATTTGCCTTTGTGGATATAAAGTGGCAATTTAATACATTATCAAAATGTGGGATTATGAAAATACTGGGATTATTAGTCTGAAATTCAAGATTGTTTTCTCAACTAAACTGCACATTTTTATTTAAGCAGTAAACATAACTGTTATAGAACATCTTTTGAAATGTCATTCATTGTCATTAAAAATTATTTCACAATACAGAAAATACAATGTATCAGTCTACAACTCTCCCTTTACATGTCAATTCTAATATAAAATGTCTGAACAACAACAATCTCAATAAATTCTGAAGACTTACTCTAACCCTTCCTGTTCTGCAGCAGTAAGTAAAGTCCCAACCTGAGAACTGAGAAGATGGTAACAAAATACCAAGGACTGCTTCAAACACTGACAGACACTGAGGTCTCTCCCACAGCCATGATCTAGTACATCAGAGAAATGGAGCAAGTCACAAAACATCCTGAAGTCAACAGCACCGCCTACCCTGTCCTAGTGGTTTTGTACAAATTCTATTGCACACTCAATATTGTTAGAACATCTGCAAACTTGTAGAATTCCCCGCAGAAAGGATTTTAAACTCATTTAGTTGAGCACTCCCTCACTACCCATAAGACATTCCTAATGAAAGGGAGAGAGTCCATACATGAATGTCAGAATCCGAAGAATAAAGGATTTCTTATGGAGACAGCCCAATTACAATGCAAGATAAAATGTTCACAATTTAAAGGAAAAGTATCTTGAGCAAGTGTAATTCCTCAGCAATCTACTACAGAGAAGTAAGCAGGTCTTGTTTAGGAAAGCAGAGTTGGAGGATAATGTATAGTATTTTATTTGTAAGGGGAAATGTTTGATAGAACCTGTTATCAAGTTCAGTCCTTTTAAATGAGGCCGAAACAAACAATATAAAGCGAGCTCTCCTCCTTGATCTTTAGCATGGATACGCTGTGCCACATTCCAGGGAAGGGGAAATCAAAAAGCAACAAGTTTATGCCTCTGACTCCCTTTTTTTCCCTTCTTCTCCCAAATCACTTTCCTCGGATTGGCTACTACTAAGAACAAGCTGGCCCTCAGTACCAGCCTGGTTTGGTCTACTGGAGGCAGCTATCAACCGACTCTGTTCTTCCAAGTCCTGGTGGAAAGACAAAAAAAGAAACTAAATTTAACTGTCAGCAGTCAAATAAAAAACCATGCAGTTTCCTTTGGAGCTTTACTCTACTTAAGCTATTCCAATCCTGTCACATGCATTAATTCTGATAACTGAATAAAAAGAAAGGTTATATTCAACAAATGGAAACACCAGCATGAATGTTGGCGCCATTTGAATAATCCCAAAAAGCAAACATGCAAAAAAAAAAAAAAAAAAAGAAGTTTTGTTTTTTTGTTTTTTTTTTTTACAGTTCCACGTGGAGCTTTATTTAGGATGGGGAAAGATGCAGCGGGCGGAAGGTAGGAAAAGAGGGAAAAGGGAAAAGAAGCTTTTTTTATGTAAGCACTCTCACAGTCAGTGTCATGGTCACTCTGCGCCCCACTCCACACTCTCTCCAGATCTCCTCTACTCCTGCCCTGTTGATCTTGCTAAATCGAGTGTCACTTCCCCTTACCTAAGCTGCACCTCTGTGCTGTCTTTGCCATTTTCTCTTCTCAGTCCTATATCCAGTTCACTTACAGTTCCTGTGTTCTCTTCGCATACATACTCCCCAGTTCCCATCTCTCCTTTCCTACCATCGATACCACACCCTTGGTGGGCTCCTAGAACCTCATGGATCACCTCAAGGTTGTTCTGAAAACTGCATACTTTTAATTGCTCTTTTATAGGTTTGATCCTTAGCACCAAAAACTCCTTTGAAAGTGTGGTGTAGAAGAATGGAGGAAGGCCTGAGTGACTGCACTGTTGCTGTGAGCACAGCCTTGTCAAGGACAAGTGTCTCAAACCATGGGGAGTGGCAGAGCCTTCCTCTGGTCTGTGTGCAGATGCTCAGTGTATGAAGACACTAGCAACCACCACTTCCTCGTCCCTCCTACCACTGGGACGACCAACCTGAAACTGCCCCTGCAGACGCCTGCTGAGACTGCCTACCACCTCCAGAGCTGCACGGAARACAATCTGAGTTTGGCCATTGTGTGGTAGTTGGCACGACTCCATCAAAAAGAAAACCCATCCCAGCTTTTCTTCAGTATCCATCCTTCTTTCATTTCCTGTCACCCCAGTCAGGTTTCTAGAATCAACCTGTGCTGAATGCTATGCACATGTTTATAGGTATGTACATGTACATGTGCATGTGTATACATATATGAATATCATACTCTTGCTAGTACCCAAAATAACTTTCTCCTTCCCACAGTCAAATGTGGCTTTCAACAAAACAATTATGTCTACTTAAAGTCTCTCAAAAGAACTTCTTTTGCAGAAAGAACCCTACTTGGTATATGAAAATTCTGTCTATTGCTTTAAGAGCAAGTTATGTTATATGTCACGGCAGCTTCCACACAATTCGGATGTCAACTCTTTCCTGCTGTGCAATGAATCAACAAGCAGAAATGGACTTCCATTTGGAAATTAAAATCTGAGTGTCACAGTGCTCAACTAGTCATCATCAATTCCACATAAAGGACTACATACCTTCTCAATCTGTTTCTGTTTGCTGAGTTCTTTCTGTTGTTTCTCTTTTACTCTCTCTATTTCTTTTTGTTTTTCTGATGCCCTACGATCCTAAAAAGGGAGGGGTAAATAAAACAAATATGTTAAATAGGAAGTTACTTTAAAGTTTACACATTTCAATTAATATGAGCTTTGTAATTTTTCAGTACTTTTACATTAGGCATACAAATAGTTTTCATTCTATAACACGCAATAGTCCAGATTCTATTTCTTATTTGGTTGGGGCTTTTTTGTTTTCAAGACAGGGTTTCTCTGTGTAGTCCTGGCTATCCTGGAACTTGTTCTATAGAAGAGGCTGGCCTTGAACTCAGAGATCCRCCTGCTTCTGCTAGTGCTAGGTTTAAAGGTGTGCACCACTGTCTGGCTCCAGATTCTGAATGCTATATAAGCAATAGCACCTACTATTAATTCTGTTTAGCAAAACAATTTTATTACTGCTAGTATGAAAGAGCTTTTATTACTCTGCTTTAGCCTAGACATCCTTGGAAATTAAGTGGCTCTGATTCTTACCAGTTCAGCATGCAAAGCTATCTGTTTTGCCAATCCAACAGAATCACAAATCTAAAAGAAAGAAAAAGTAAAACCTTTATATTAAACTAGATAGTTTTATATTACACTAAAATTTTCAAATGTCCAAATGGATGGATGACATAACTAGTTTCATAACAAAACATACTGATTCAAATAAGAATTAATATTTCAACCCCAAAGAATCGCAGCATATCTCCTTCAGAACTGATGACCTTGTACTGCTAGTTTTTCTCCCCACCATGTGTCCATGCTACTTCCCATTATATCAGACTCACTACTAAGAGAGATCACCAGATGTACTGGTCAAAATGCAGACAAAGTAACTGTAGCATGCCCAGGCCCTACAACACAATCCCTACGCACTGAAGGCTAAAGGGAAAATCATGTAAAAGAGAGTTGACCCTCTTTCTGTAGAACCCCAAACCATAATGGTCCCACAACATAATAAGCCAAAGGCTACCATTTGGGTGACTCCAGGTCTGGACCCCCAGGGAACCCTTGTACAAACAGTGCCTGAGGGTACTTAACATAGCCACCCACTTCTCCGGACTCAGCCTACATAACAACCACCCCTCCTACTGCAGTCTCCCCCACCTCCATGATTTTTCCCCAAGCCCTGCCACCACTCAGGAGCCCTTTCCCAGACTTGCTTCTCTGGTGCTATCCTGGAAGCCTGATTCCTGAGGCCCTCAAGGCTGCTGAGGCTGGGGAGATACACCCAGTCCCTCCTACCCTACATCTCCAGCTGGGGACATCATGGAGGTCTGAGTGCTGATGGCCAGTGTCCTCCCCACCTTGTTCCCAACAACAAAAACCAGCAACCCCCCAGAAGGATAAGGTCCTTCTCTAAACCAGGTACCTAGCCACCAGGACCTTCCTCTGACAGATGACACTAAGCTCAGTAGAACCTTCAATGGAAGGAACAGCTGGGAAAAGGGAGAGTATCACCCCATTAATGAATAAAGATTTGTGAGTAGTTTTAAAAAAGAGAAAGAGTTGAAAAGATCAAGAGCCAGAAAAACAGAACACCTGCTATAGATAGTGTCTTCTAGACATAAGCAAGCTGTAGCTGTGAAATTTCAACAATGATTGCCTAAACAAGACCTAAAAATTGGTAACTGACATGCCAATGGAAATCTCACAAGGCCCKACCCATAGATGAACAGCTACAGGAAAAAGACTGTTCTGTCCAAGCCTCAATAGGTTACCCAATGCATACACCTAAACATGTGAACACAAAGAGTAGCAGTAAGTAGGCCAGGTAAGTTTTACACACACACACACACACACACACACACACACACACACACACACTCACACCAATAAAAATAATAATTAAGTTATGAATTTTTGAGGAAGGACAGACACAGGAGGAGTTGGAAAGGGGAGAGAGAGAAGAAATGATGCTAATACAGTATTCACTTATGAAATTAGCAAAACCACAAAAACTTGAAAAGCATCATTACTGAGATAATAAAGGTAATGATACTGGTGTGAATTATTGACACCTAAAAATGACTATGGGAGTATACTCCATTCCCAAGATAAGTTAATGATCCAAGACTGAACCAGCTATCAGTAATCTAAGGAACCCAACAGGCTGCACCGTCAGCCAGCTCCAGAGAAGCATGTGCTCATCAAGCAGTTCACCTGGAGTAGGCATACACTGAGAGCTTTTCCTGGAAATTTCAGGTTAAAACTGTGAATTTGATGAGTATTTTATAAAGTGAACATTTTGAAAGCCAGGTACCTTTTCCCCCTCATTGTTTGACTCGAATATATAGCAGACTGATGACAGGTTACTCTCACTTCTTCCGCCTGATGTCCGGAGAACAAATCCAAAAAGACGTTTATTTTCCTGGTGCGTAGCATACAGAACAACACACGATAATGGAAACTGCCACAGAAACACCATAAATAAATAGATATTCYGAATCATTATAGCAACATTCAGATGATAAACTCGCATGATAAATTCTAAAAATATCACACATAAGAATTTTAAAGACAAATTTTCAATAGAATAATAATCTAGGAACAAATAATGCCACATTTGGAATTTACCAAAAAGAGGTTATAAAATACTGAGTTTTCTTTTTCAGCAACATATTTACCAATATAAACTTAACTACAAAAAATGATCTATTCAATAAATGATTAAATACATACAATTGTACCTACAAAGAAATACAGAATTTAAAATAAACACAATTATGTTCATGTTTTGATTACTGCTGCTAGTTTCTTTGGTGCATAAACTCTCTAGGGATAAAAACTATCTCTAGGGTTAAAACACCGAAATATGTCGACTCTTTACAAGTGCTCAGTAACTTCCTGGAGCTGGCTGCATATGTAACTACAGCCTAAGGACCAATGTTATTGATATTGTCATACCAGGACACATGGGACCAGGTTATTATCAAACTATAAAATATATATATGAACAAATGATACTTAAAGCTTTAATCACATAGAACTCACTGTGAGCCTTGTAACTTGGGTCTGCGGATCAATTAACCTATAATTAAAAATTTGGAAAACAACTTTTTAATTAGGCTAAACTAAAAAATTATTTTTCCTATAAGTTTGTTTGGAGAGGGTTACTACTTACTTCAAACAGTCACAAGTGACTAATAAATGTGATTCTGTCATACGAAAGATGTTGTGGATGGCCCGAGCAGCTAAGATCTGGCGCATTGTTTCATAGACAACATCTGGATGGTCATCTGACTTTACCTCCATAGAACCAAGGAATCGGACAATGAACAGCTGATGAAGGATAGAGTCTGTAACAACACATGGTACATTATGAGCCCAGGCCAGCCTTCGCTCACAGTTCTCCTGTTTTAGCATCCCAGATGCTCATACTACAAGTATGCAGACATACAATATATATAAACACCGCTTCAGTATTTATGTATTCCTCAACCCCACAGTTGTTTCCMAAAAAAAATACACTGCATGAGCCAGGCGGTGGTGGCACAYGCCTGTAATCCCARCACTCTGAGAGGCAGAGGCAAGCGGAGTTCGAGGCCAGCCTGGTCTACAGAGTGAGTTCCAGGACAGCCAGGGCTATACAGAGAAACCCTGACTCAAAAAAAAACAAATCCAAAAAACAAACAAACAAAAAAAAAAAMAMAAAAMAMMAMAAAAAAAATAGACTGCATGATTTTGGATTTTCATATGAAAAATAAAACCTAAAAAAGGAATTTTAGAAATAACCCTTAACACTTCAGTGTTCACGTTATAAGAAAATTAAGGTCTCAGTTTCAAGTAGCAAAATGTTATGTTACAGTGATATGGTTTGTGGTTTGAATGAAAATGGCCCCTAGAGGGAGGGAGGGAGGGAGGGAGGGGAAAGAAGAAAGAAAAAAGGAGGGAAGGAAGAAAAGGAAGGAAGGGAAAGGAAAGAGAAAAGAGAAAAGAAGAGAAGAGAAGAGAAGAGAAGAGAAGAGAAGAGAAGAGAAGAGAAGAGAAGAGAAGAGAAGAGAAGAGAAGAGAAGAGAGAAAAAGAAAACTAGCTGCTAGGGCTGGGGAAATGGCTCAGCGTGTTGTGTTAAGTATTTCCTGCATAAGCATGTGGACCTGAGCTGAGATCCCACACCTACATAAGAGCTGGCGGAAAGAGCAGGTGAGATAGTGGGTGTCTGAAACCTGGGGCCTAGGGGCATAAGGGAGGCACACAGAGAGGGAACTGCTGGCCAGCAAACTCCACATTCACTGAGGGGCTATGTCTCAAAAAACAGGTGAAGGAGAGAGAAAGACACCCAATGTGTGTATACACACACAAACACATATACACACCTCACATACATGCACATATACACAATACACACAAAAGCAACAAGAAAAACAGCTACTGTCTGGGCATGGTAGAACATGCCTGTAATCCTAGTTATTTGAGAACTACCTTTTTAAAAAAGAAA
>BDUI01004622.1:48560-67431 GCA_002335545.1 Apodemus speciosus
AAAAAAAAAAAAAAACAGGAAAAGCAAGAACAAACCATATCTAAACGCATGTGGCAGCAAGAAATAATAAATAATATGAGCCAAAGTATAAACCAATGAAATAGAAAAAAAATACAAAGAAAAGAATCGAATCTTAGATTATAAGGAAATTTTCTAAAAACCTGTTCTCCATTAAGCTGGAAAACCTAAAGAAATATATTTCTAGACTCAGCCAAACCATCTAAATTGTACATGATTGTATTGTCTGGTTTTGTGTGTCAACTTGACACAGGCTAGAGTTATCACAGAGTGATAACAGAAAGTTATCACAGGCTAGAGTTATTTCAGGTGAGGAAATGCCTCCATGAGATCCAGCTGTGGGGCATTTTCTCAATTAGTGACCAAGGGGGAAGGGCCCCTTGTGGGTGGTGCCATCCCTGGGCTGGTAGTCTTGGGTTCTCTAAGAGAGCAGGCTCAGCAAGCCAGGGGAAGCAAGCCAATAAGTAACATCCCTCCATGGCCTCTGCATCAGCTCCTGCTTCCTGACCTGCTTGAGTTCCAGTCCTGACTTCCTTTAGTAATGAATAGCAGCATGGAAGTGTAAGCGGAATAAACCCTTTCCTCCCAAACTTGCTTCTTGGTCATGATGTTTGTGCAGGAATAGAAACCCTGACTAAGACAAAAACTATACAATAATAAAAAGGAAACCATGAAATTGCAGGGAAATGGATAGAATTAGAAAATATCATATTGAGTTGTGAGGAACTTTGGGAGGCAGTTTCTAGACACTTGGGGAATCTGACATCAGGCTAGGACAAAAGAAGTAAGCTCAAGGAGGGAATCTGACTGGGCCAGGACTCAGGAAATAGGACCAGATGAAGAACATTTACATTTGAGTTAATGCAAAGCTCAGAGCAGGCTCAGCTGAGGCATGTGTGGCATTCTCTTTGTCTTGGTCACCCTGACTAGCCCTAGAAAGGTGTTTATGGGATTTCCTTGTTTATTGCCATGCTTGGTCCTTGACCCAGAACTGATCTTATCATTTGGCATGTACCTAAAGTGGTATAAAAGCAGACTGAAAAATATAAACCTGCTTCAGCCTCAGAACTGGCTAGGGTCAAGCTACTGTGTTGTCTAATTGTCTTTTTTCTTTTTAATCCCCACTCCTGCCCTGGAACACCTGATGACTGAGCCGGCTTGGTCCTTGAGTGAACTGACCCAGACCCAAAAAGACAAACATCATGCTTTCTCATATCTGACACTCCTAGCTCCAAATATTCATGTGTGAGTATATATCCTGGAGTTAACTACAGAAACAAAGAAAACAAAATGGGATCATTGGTGAAAAGTAATAGAGAGGGGTTTAATAGCATCAGGGAAATGGGAAAATAGGAGGGGGCTCTAGTCACAAGAGGTGGAAGATATGGAAGAAGAAGAGGACAAAATAAGGATGTCTGAAAATATCATAAGGATTCATACTATTAACTACCTAACAAAACAATGACCTCAGCTCTATACTGCTAAGACCGAGCATAAATACACATGCATAGTTTAAATGAAAATTTTCCATCTGGGCTGACAATGCTCCAAGAGCCGAAGACCATCTAACAAAACCTCCAACAACAAGCATTAAAGGCCCTCTTTCAAGTTGTTGGTCAGAGTTGTCTAAAAGACTAAAACATTACATGGCATAGAAGCTAAGTTCCCTATTGCTGAAGACACCATGAACTTTAGATGTCTGGCCCAGAGACCTCTCAGCTGAACTGCCTC
The DNA here is from genome assembly GCA_002335545.1 of Apodemus speciosus. NCBI lineage: Eukaryota > Metazoa > Chordata > Mammalia > Rodentia > Muridae > Apodemus > Apodemus speciosus. Next base: position 50,310 of record BDUI01004622.1, read on the forward strand.
TTCCCTGAAAATTAGCTTTCATGGTACCAGAAGGCACCACACAACCTTCCAAAAGAGGGAGGAACCACTAGTTCTTCCCAGCTATGGTGCCTATGAACCGCAAACACTACCAGCCAGGCACGATAATCCTCAGGTACAATCTTATACACCTATCTGGTGGTAACAGTTCTCTAATTGGACTTAAAACCCACTCAACCAGAGGGAAAGCATTCCAAGCCAACTGCCCAGGGTTAATTAAGTCAAGGATCTTGTGGTTGAAGGATAAAAAAATGCAAACTTTTTTTTTCATAAAAGCATAAGAGATAGTTTATGTACTAAGAATTTGACAATAAGGCCAAATGTCTATGACATTCTATGATTTTGAATTACATCTCAAGTCAGACTAGGTTCTAATTGCCTTACGAATATTATGAGAGGGCTGGAGAGATGGCTCAGCAGTTAAGAGTACTGTCCTTCCAGAAGTCCTGAGTTCAAATCCCAGCAACCATATGGTGACTCACAACCATCTGTAATGAGATCTGACGTCCTCTTCTGGTGTGTCTGAACATAACACACATTGTACTTACATGTAATAATAAATAAATCTATGGGCCAGAGCAAGCGGGACCARAACAAGCAGAGATCCTGAGTTCAATTCCCCGCAACCACATAATGGCTCACAACCATCTGTACAGCTACAGTGTACTCATATACGTAAAATAAACAAATCTTTAAAAAGAAACCCAACATATTAAAATAAAAAAATAAACAAATCTTTACAAAAAAAGTTACTCTGAGTAATGATTCTGAAGTAAAAACAACATCAAAACTGAGGACAGCAGCAGAACAAATGCAAATGGCACATTACAAAGTTTACTATGAATCACTCTAGAATGAATATTGTAGTCTGTTCTACCTTCTGTTTCTGATTTTGWGCTTCCTCCAGATTCTCCAAATGGGTTTGTGCGCCTAAAGTTTAGGGAAAAAATATGAATAAATGTCACCAAAAGCCACATGGAAGAGAACAGAATTAAAGACTGAGTCATAAAACTTTGCATGTCTACAAAGAAAAGCTCTAGAATGTCTCACTCTGCGAATGAACAATCAGAAATATTAGCTCTCATAGTGAGTACCAACAGACCAAACCCAGTGTCTGCACTAACTGATGTACATATCATAGCCCTTTGTTGCTGTGTTTTATTTAGCAGGTATAAATTTAACTACACACAACAACAATCCTCATACTAAACTATTTTCTAAAAGTATTCTAACTTAAACAAACCAACATAGAGGAAGACCAATGTGACAACAATACTGGAGTCTTGAGAAAATGCCAGGAATTTCCTAGAACTGTAAAATCCCAAATCTGGATTCTTTAGGTACAATCTGCAAACTAACTATAAAGATCTGAACACTGTTTAGTTCAGAACATGTATTTCTTTTTTTCACGAACTGTGTTTCCTGGGTCTATATGTAAGCGTTACATGTATAGTTAACCATAAGTACTAAGAGGGCTTGCCTAAGATGCACACAAAGTCTGGGTTTGACCCCCAGTACCACAAAGTGAGAGAAAACTAAACTATTTCTCAAGGTTTAAATACCAATGCAAGAAGAAAAGTTAACCAAAGATAAAAGGTACTCCCCCCATTCCTGTTCTTAGCTTCTGGCACAAACACAATGATGGGAGAAAAAAGTTGAATTCAAAGGAATCCTTTTAATAAGTGGTCTAAAATAATGGCATTAATAACATAGGGCAGGGGTTAAGGACATGGCTCAGTCAGCCTGAGGTCAACCCATAAAACCTACGTAAAAAAGCCAAGCAACCAAAAACAGTGGAATGTGGCTTTATTCCCAGCACCAGGATGGGAGTCAGGTGAATCTCTGAGTTAAAGGCCAGGCTGGACTACAGGGTAATTGGTAGGGCTACACAGAGAAACACTGTCATAAAATCTCTCTCTCTCTCTCACACACACACACACACACACACACACACACACACACACACACACACACACGGCCAAGCAAGGGTGCACACACTTGCAGCCCCAGCTCTAGGGAGGCAAAAATGAATAGATCCCTGAAGCTCCCTAGAGCCTACTTGGTAAGCTCCAGAGCAGTGGGAGATTCTTTATCAAAAAGTTGGCCAGTTAATAACATCACCTGAATTGTCCTCTAACCTCCACAAACATGCACATTTGTATCTGTGCATCTGTAAACATATAAACACACACACACACAAAAGAAGATATTGATTTTTTTAAAAAGATTTAATCTTACGGTATGTGTATAGATGAGTACTATGTATATGAAAATGCACTATTTATGTGTCCAGTACCTGCAGAGAAAAAGGGCCTCAGATCCCCTAGAGTTGGAATTATGGGTGGTTATGAATTACCATAGGGGTGCTGGGAAGTGAACCTGGATCCTCTGTAAGAACAGTAAGTGCTCTTACTTGCCCATCTATTTCTCCAGCTCAATACTGATTTCTTCATATCAACTTGGCATATTATATCAAATGCTATGCATACATAATACATTTATACAAGTTTTCATAATTCTATGTCATATCCAAATTTAATGTATTAAGTGTCCAACCTCCTTAATGATTTGCCATAGTTTCATTTATGTTTATGTATGTTTGTCTCTGTAAGTTAGTGTACACCACATATGTTCAGGAACTTGTGGAGGCTAGACGACGTTACCTGCCACACGAGTACTATGAATTGAACCTGACACTGCAGGAACAGTAAGCACTCTCAACTGCTAAGCCATTTCTCTACCAGTCCCCCTAAAAAAAAAAAAAAAAAGTACTCTGACATGACTTCAGCAGCAGCAGCAAGAAAGGATCTGTCCAAGACAGACCTGAATTTGCTATATAGCCAAGACAATCTTGAGCTTTTGACTCTCCTACTCCCAAGTAACTACAGTTGCAGGCATGAGCTAAGCATGACCAGGTTTTATGTGGTGCTAGAGATTGAGTCCAAGGCTTCATGTGCACACTAGGCAAGTGCTCTACCAACTGAGCTACATCCCTAGCCCCTTATTCTAACACAGAATTTTTAAAATAGTGTCACGACCTAAAGACAGAACTACCACTTCTGCAATTACGGAGCAAATACCCAAGTAATAGACTTGATAAGCAATTCAGAATTAAATTTTTTGACTTTTGATTATCCTAACACCTTTAACAGATACAGAAGACCAACAAAAAATCCTGTATGGTTCTACCCTAACTATGAAAATGTTAAGCAATTACATAAAAGACAGCATAGCTGATACAGAAACGTATCATAAATGGGATCATAAATCTTATAAACCACAGCACATTGGCTTTCTGATGTCATTACTCACCTGCCTCCTTGACCAAAGGCTTTTGCCTGGCCAGGCTGATCTTCACACACAGGAGAAATTATATCAAACTGTATTGGCGTATCTGGAGCAACAAGAGAATCTAGAGAGAGGGCAGCCAAATTTGAAGACTCTGATCCCAAGGATCCTGAACTGCTGGTTCGAGCTGTTGGTGGCCGAGATTGTCTAAGCACAAAGGAAAACAAGGCACTAAATTTAGTTTTTTCTTTCAGAAGCTCAATGCTTAGCAGACTAAGCTCAATGAGCTTTATATTGGAGTATAAATCAAACTCCAATAAAAGACATTACCTTTCTGTAATCCTATCACTCAGGAAGTGGAGGCAGTGGATCATAAGTTCTGGGCTGACCTAGTCTATAGAACAAGACCCTGACTCAAAGAGTAAAAGCTTAACCCCAAATCAGCTAGCTAGCTATTTAGTAAAGGATTCCATTCTTTCCAGTTAAGTATAATCTGGGACTAGAGAGATGACTTAGCTGGTAAAGTGCCTGTTGTCTAAGCAGGAAAACCTGTTTTTCACTCTTTTTTATTTTGGCTTTTCAACACGGTTTTACTGTGTAGCCCTTGATGTCTTACAACTCACTCTAGACCAGGCTGCCTCAAACTCTGCCTCCCAACTGCTGGGATTAAAAGCGAATGCCACCAATGCCCAACGAGAACCTAGGTTTTAATCTTCAATACTCATAAATAAATAAAATAATTAGTTAATAATAGTAATAAAGAGCTGGGTGGTAGTGGCGCACGCCTTTAATCCCAGCACTTGGGAGGCAGAGGCAGGTGGATTTCTGAGTTCGAGGCCAGCCTGGTCTACAAAGTGAGTTCCTGGACAGCCGGGACTACACAGAGAAAGCCTGTCTCGAAAAAGAAAAAGGAAAACAAAAGTTGCCATGGCAGCATGCATCTGCAAACACACAAGGTTCAAGGAACTCACTGGCCAGTCAGCCTACCAAATCAATGATCTCAGGTTTTGTCATTCTGTCTGAAAAATAAAATTCTCCACCATATCAACCTCTGGTCTGTGTCCTTATTAGTAAATTTATTATTTTGAAAATATGCTTCTGTTATTCAGAGTTGATATACTACTTATCTAAGTAGTAGTGTTAAAATCTGAGAGTTAGCTAACACTTTAAATAACCCCATACACTAACTCACCCTCCTGGACGCAGGCTCTCGTGTCTCTGCTGGAAAGACGGGGAAGGAGTGACAGCTTCTAGAGCAGACTGATTCACTCGAGCGGCAGTTTCCTATTTTATTTTTTAAAAAAGAGTTAGTATTAATAATGTAAGAAACTAAATGTTTGATGTAACTCTCAAAACTGTTAGTAAACTCTTGAGTTGTGCTTAAAATATAAACTAAACTTAGTGAGTTATTTCCATTCTCTGACCTTACTAGCAAGGTACATTAACTTCAAACATTGTGAATTTCCTATAATTCTAATTTCTTTCTAATAACATTCATAACAAGAATATATTCTTTTTCTATTCATTTTTAACTACAAGTTATTTTGGATTAAGGTTTGTACTGCTATCACCTAGCACACTGCCCAGTCATTTAAAATATTTTATAGAACAAAAATATTTAGGAGTAGGCCATTCATTTAAATATAAAAGAATTCTTCTAGAATATAATTATTAATTTATAACATTATTATTAATATACTTGATGTTATCGCATTTTAACAAAAATGGAATTCCTTTTTTTCTAAATGAAAATCTTTGAAAACCTGGAAGTCATCTTTTTCATTTTCTTCTTTACCTTTTACTCAGTCAGCTACTAACTAGTCTAGACCCGCCTATCAAATCCCCCATTACAACAATAGTAGCTTAAGCTAGGATGGTGGCACATGTCATCCATCTGGGTTGGGGGCAGTAAAGACAGGCAAATCCAAGAAACCCTGTCTTGGGGGTGTGAGGGGAGCTTAGGACTAGGACTATCAACTGAAATTATCAATTCCTACCTGGCTCTGAGAAGCACCTGGGTTTACAGCACAGCCAACCCATGTCTTTTTTTTGTTTGTTTGTTTGTTTGTTTTTGGTTTTTCGAGACAGGGTTTCTCTGTATAGCCCTGGCTGTCCTGGAACTCACTCTGTAGACCAGGCTGGCCTCGAACTCAGAAATCCGCCTGCCTCTGCCTCCCAAGTGCTGGGATTAAAGTCGTGTGCCACCACCGCCCAACCCATGTCTTAAAAGGAGTCTAGACAGCTCCTGTCTAGGACCAAGTCCTTTCCCAACTCAGATACAAAATAGACTCCCTCCATTCTCTCACTCCAATCTTTTAGCTACTGGTACCTTTGGATTTTACCTGCATGCTTGAACTGTAACTATAGCTAAGTTTACAAGCTAAGGCACACCAGGTTTGAAAACCTTGCTACTCACAAGAATAATCTGCAAACTGAGAGTTCAGGCTGCATCATTAAAGATGTACCAAAATCATAATGTGTATTGAACAAGATTTCTACGAGATCTGAGTGCACACTTCAATTTTCTATTTTACACCAAAAATTTTCATTTACACTGCCAGTTCCATCCGCATGTACCTTCTGTATCTGAGCCTTAGTTCTTTTTGTACTGTCTGCAGTATCGCCTTTTTTCCTTAAACAAACCTTAGCACAGGATTCCATCATCTCTACAGAAATTTCTCTAAAACAAAGTCCTCACTAATCCTAACATTCTCAAAATGTAAGCCTATAAATAATCACCATGTACATTTTTTAACCATGTGCTTCTAATCATAACATGTTATACATGAAATGTCAAGCAGCTTCCACTCTGACTTACCACAGTAACTCCTAGAAGGCCATGGAGTCTTTCCTACATTTTTACCTATTCCATGACACTCTACATGAAGGTAATTGTCAATACCAGCTGAATAACTGATTTTAGCACATTTATGAAATAACAGTTCTATGACAAATAATACATCATGGTACACTGTAGCTACCCAAACAGAATCCTATGGATTCTATACTTAATGTTACAGAAATTAGTCAATTAATACAAGTCATATAAAACACAAAATTATTTCATTCTGATAGTTCTGGATAACAAAATAAAAATATTACCTCTGGATTTTCACTCAAGTATATTTGTTTAGATATGTTGTTTATTGTACAGATCCACTAAAAAGGAAAAAAATTAAGTATTATTACTAATTTTTTTCAATAGAGCCTCCCTACTAAGGAAGGCTATTAAATATTAAACTGAAACAGAATTTTCATTAAACAGCACAAAATTTTAATAAGAAAACATCTTGGGAATGGGGCTGAAACTCAGTGGTAGAGCACATACTTTATTTAACAAAATATATGAGCCCCTGGATTCAATCCCCAGCACCACAAACAAAACAAAAACAAGATACCCGCTATAAATATATGCATGTGAGAGATCTTCAGATTGAATTATTTTTTAAATAAATTATCTATGCAATGAAATAAATAGCAATCATGTTAAATCATAATTTAATAGCATAGTTATCTTTTTATATTACTTCCTTCCTTAATTCCACCAAATATGGTAGTCTGAACTCAAATTCTGAAGTCAAATTCTATCTGGGGAATGTACCTTATATATCTTCCTTTTTCAAAATAGACAACACTATTCCACATCTTGTACTTTACCCTTGAGGATTCCACTCACAGGCTTCACAAAACTAATACTCTGTTGGTAAACCATGCAGAGAGCAGAAACATCTGTGTCCTCAAAACCAACACTATTTTTTCCCATGAAAAATAAATACATGTACGTCTCTAAGACTTTCCAACTCTGTCTTTTACTAATAAAACTGTAATACTAAATAAAATAAATACTATTTCTGAAAACCGTTTTAAAGTATCAGTCTTGACAGCACCTTACCCTCCATATGTAGTATACTAAGAGTAACACTGGAGCCAAAATGGAAAGGCTTGTGAGGAAGAACAGAGACTCCCAATCTTTGTTTTCCTGTCTTTCATTTGCCCACTGGTGTAGGCCTGCATTGCTTCCCCTGTACCACACCTGCTGCCCCTGTGTTCTCGCTGCAGTAAGTGGCTCTTGAAGGTTAGTGAGAATGGAGAAGAAACAAACTGCCAATTCACAATACTATGCCTGCTACGAGGTGACACTCAGAAGGTCACTGCCAAATAAAACACTTTAAGACAGTATAGAAATGGTGTCTAAGATTTCTCCAGCTATAAAATTCTGTTAGAAAACTAAGAACGCTTCTTAAGAACAGAGGACTTTAGCCTGGGGGGGGGGGGGGAGGTGGCGCATGCCTTTGATCCCAGCACTTGGGAGGCAGAGGCAGGCGGATTTCTGAGTTCAAAGCCAGCCTGGTCTACAGAGTGAGTTCCAGGACAGCCAGGGCTACACAGAGAGACTTTGTCCAAAAAAAAAAAAAAATTAACTTTATAAAAAATGTTTACCTCTTCATGGTCTTTTTTACTCTCTGCTTGCAAAATTGAAGATCTAGGAAGCAAAAAATGAAAAGTTTTAGCCTCAACTTTAAAGACCAGCGCAGCAGCAAATGGAGATCTACARCCCAACACGCAAGCAAATGGCAACACCAGCTCTCAAAAGACGGATGTAACACAGGAAAATGACGTCAACTTACTAGCACTTCTGTTGGTGATCTAATCAGAAAATATTAACTTCATTATTGACAGTTTCTCTCTTAATAAGTTTAAATAAAAATTCTAATATATGAACCATTACAGAAATGTGGTATTTTAAGAGAAATTTTAAATTTTACTAACTTTCTATCTTATCAGAAAAAAAAAAAGAGAATCCATGCCAAGCATTAGCAAAAACTAAAAATACAAAAATGTAAATATTAGTAGTAACATGTTAGCAATTTGCTAATTGTGCTAACAGAAAACAGGAATTCTAATGCACAGGACTGACAATCACTGTATGTCTGTAGAAGGACTAGGAAAACAATCATGTAGCTAAGTGAGCAAAACTAACTTTTATGAACAAAAATACATATATATGATGGAAGAAAAATGACTTTCAGAGAACCCAGGAGTTTCTTCTCCTAAATAATAAATAAAGAAGTTCAAAGGTCAAAATCAATCTCAGCTAACTTGACTATCTATCATTAGGAAAACATTTAAACTATGTCGTATGGTTTTTGAAAGATTARAATGGCTTTTTAAAAAATTTTTTATTTTATGTATGTGAGTTTCTGTGCACCACACCGAGTACAGGTGCCCTTGGAGACCAGAAAAGGGTGTCAGATCGCCTGGAGCTGGAGCTACAGGAAGTCTCGATCCACTGGAGGTGGGTGTTCAGAATCAAACCTAGATCCTCTGTAAGAGTAGCACCTGTTCTTAACTGCTGAGCTATTTCTCCAGTCCTATAAAATGTTTTTAAAAAATGGATGCGTATCTATTTTATATGTAAAATATCCTTCAGTAATTCAAGAAGATGCACTTAGACCAGGAATGGAAACACATGGTGCTGAGTGACTCTGGAGGCTAAGGTAAGAACGACAAGTCCAGGGCCAGACTAGACAACTTCTAAGATGATGTCACCAAAAGTCTGTGGCTCTAGCTCAGTGGCAGAGACTTGCCTAGATTGCTCAAGGCCATGGGTTCAAGGGAAGAAGTGAGGGGATGGGATGAGGAGGGGAAAGGAAGGAAAATGTACTCAGGATAAAAACTAGAAGGAAACAAATTGCTGTAAATAATTTAACATAAAGGTAATAGAACTTTTTAAAGGACATGAAAAAAATAATGGATAAAATAACCTAACCAGATGTAACTGATAACATTTCAAAATAAGATTACTGTTACAATCTACACATTACATATGGGCACATTATATATGTTAGATTTCTATTCTTCACAATAACTGACAGTACAACTCCTCTGCCTACAGGTGATATATAGACAAATGGAACTCAAAGGGGTTGTAAGTAACTTGTCCAGGAACACGGAGAAAATAACAGCCATGGCTGGCCTCTAACTCCCACTGCCTTCCCGGCACTATGCAGGATTCTTTAGTGACAAGTCTCAAACATGAAGTCTCCAGCTTGCACCATTTGTTGTTTTGTTAACTTCAAAGTCTTAAAAGAAAATCATTAAAGCAGGCTGGAGATGGCTCAATGGTTAAGGGCACTGGCCGCTCTTCCAGAGGTTGCATGTTTAATTCCCAGAACCACACGGCAGCTCACAACTGTCTATAGCCCTAGTTCCAGAGAACGCAGCACCCTCACACAGGCACACGAGGGCAAAACACCAATGCAAATAAAAAAATATAATTTTTAAAAAGTCATTTAAGTCAGAAAAAATTGAACTCATATCTATTAAATTAGAAAGCAAATTACCTTAATTCAATAGTAATTCTAAATGTCTATATGAAACAAAAAGGAATTATTCAGCATTTTATTTTAAAATGTATGTCTTATTAGCAGCAGAAAAATACTAACTTTTTTCCATCAAAAGAGGTGATCTGAAAACAGTATCGTCTGTCTTCACAGTCGACAGCCATCACTGAACAGTTGTCTATGTCCATGGCTAGGCCTCCTGCCACGTCTCCACGGGCTTGACTCATTAAGTTTCCACCCTGCGTGAAGTAAAACTGTCTATCCCAGGTAGATGACACCAAGCCTGTTTTACTAAAGAAAGTACATTGATAATTTCAATAACAACACCTAAACAATCCCTTGTCATTAAGATACAAGAAACAGAATGTGAAAACATCATAACTTGCAGAAAGGCACCAACATGTCAAGAAGATGTATTACTTTTTCAGACTCTAAAATGATTTTGTGCATGTTGACTCACTGGTATGAATGTTTGTAGTTTCAAAAACAAGGTTAGAAATATATTAAGTTTTAACTGTTAACAATGATACATCAAAAATCCAAGTTATACTCAGTATTCAAAGAAGAAATTCCATTTTATTTCTAGTGTTAATCTACTTCACCATCATCATCAAGTGAAGGCCAGGGATTTAACTCAATGGGACAGTGTGTGCCTAGGATGCTCAAGGGTCTGAGTTCCAAACCAGCACTGAAAATTGGTAAGAGTAAAAAGAGGGTAAGGGGAAGTATGACACATTTTCAAATGAAAACTCAATGCTTACTTGATATAACCATATATTTAAGTATTAATATTTAGTAACATGTTATGATAAGCTTAGACTCAAATCAATTTTATCCCTTTTATAAATTCAAATAATTCAATAACCATGAAGGTAGGATTTTTAAAGTTTTCATGTACCTCTATGTGTCAACAGGCTTATATAAATAGACCACTAAAATGTTTCAACCTTGGGTTGCCAAGATGTCATAGTGCTTAAAGGCACTTCCTGCCAAGCCTGGTGATTTGAATTCTATCCCAAACACCCACATGGAAGGAAGAGAGGACCAGCTCCAGCAAGCTGCCCACTCACCCCATTCCTATACTGCGCTATAGCATGTATACACAAAATAAAAATGTACACACACAAATACATACATAAATAAAATGGATGTTTTAAAAAGTGTCAACCTTTAGTAAAACCAAAACAATCTGGCAAACAGTATTAATTATGAAAATAACAACAGTTCTCTTACTTCCTAGCATTTAGATATCCAGCCTTTCGGGTTAAATTTCGATTGACAGGAAACTTGGTGGGGTCGGGGTCGGGCAGATACAAAGGGTCGCTGGCTACCTCCAAGTCTTCTATTGTCTGCTGCATGGTCTCCACATCACCATCCATTTCTCTTCGAACACTGATACAGAGAACAGATTAGTCACTACTAGCCACAACTAACAATGTCTTATCAATCCTATGTGCCCATATATTTAGTTTTTCAAAGAAGAAACTATAGGATGGTTAAAGTAACAAAATCATTTTAAACAATTTTTGAAACAAGATATTTTGGGAACAATATCAAATTTGAACACTAATAAAGTAACCAGATACCCAACTATAGATTAATTTTCAAACTTCTCTGTGGTATAGCACTGACCTGTTTTCAAGCACTGCAAAAAATAAAATGAAAAATCCTAAATTTCATCTTTCTCCTTGCCTCAGATTAACAGCACTGCTACTCACACATCAAAGGTGATTGGAACTGCTTTCTCTCTCTAAACACTAGAGCGTAGAAAAGAGGATTTGCTTAGTAATTTTCCAAGCAATGTTTACAAATGAAATTTTAAAGAAAAATTTGCTTATGGATAATTATTTATTTATATCATTCAGACACAAAAGCTAGCTTTCTATCATTAAAACTGTCATCAAATTTCACAGTGTTATAAAAGCCAGAGCCTACATTCTAGGAAAAAGATAGTAGAAATTTCCTAATTTAGCAATAAAGCTGAGAAATATACTCCATGGCAGGAAAACTAACCCTTAGGAATTTAAGTTCTAAATATTTAAATTGTGGCATTTAGCTATTAACTTATTGACATAATTTCATTTTCATTTTAGTGAAAACAAAAATACTTACTTCTGTACACTTGTTCCAATGTTAGCTAAGAATTCTTCCAGTTGTCCATTGAGATTTTCAGAACCCATCTTAAAGAAACTTATCTGAGGTGGGAGAGGAGCAAAAGATTGTACAATACAAACATACACACAAAAAATATTTAGAGAAAATCACATCGACGACTTCTAGAATGGAATTACACAAAAATGACAGTGGGTTGTTTGACTTGTGCAATAACAGATTGAGGTTTATGATATCTACCAGACACAGACCACCAAGGAAATGAGAATTCAATTCCACTATATATCCTTTCACATATTTTAGGCCATCTGCTGTTGTTATTTGACATAAAGCCTCACTTATAATCCAGGGTGACATCAAATATTTCCCTGACCTCAGGCTATCATGACTAGTTAATAAACAAGTACTCTTATGCTTGAAGGATATTCAAATTTCTTGGTTTTTAAGAAATTAATATATTTCCCAAAACTCAATTTTCTAGCCTCTTTCTTAATGTGTACCTTTAGGGGCGTTTGAATACTTTATTTTATGCACATGGGTTTTGCATGTATGTATGTCTGTTCATCATGTATGTGACATGTGCCCTTACAGGTCAAATCCCCCACCATAAAGATGCTGGAAACTGAATGTGCAGTCAGTGCCCTTAACCACTGACGCATCTCTCCAGACCCCCCTCATCTAGTATTTTTGACTCAGGAAGTATGCAAGGAACATGGGACAGATGCAAACCTGCTCATTCTTCTTCCTTTTCCTTTTGTTTTTGTTTGTTTGTTTGTTTTCCAAAATGGTTTCTCTGTGTAGCCCTGGCTGTTCTAGAACTAACTCTCTTTGTAGACCAGGCTGGCCTTGAACTCACGAAATCCACCTGCCTCTGCCTCCCAAGTTCTGGGATTAAAGCTGTCCACCACCATGTCTGGTTCAACCTTGCTCATTCTTACACTGGAGAGAAGCTCCAGCGATTAAGTTCACCTAGCTTTCTGCTCCCTGTCTCCAACTGTGGTGGGGAAAGTCTTAATACAATGCATTTCCATTTATTTATAACATTTTATATCTTCATTTGCAAGAAAAAACATTTGCCAAATCTTCTCAAAATAAGACACACATGACAGTCTTTAAAATTACTTTTTAAAACCACAATACAAAACTATTGACAACAATTTGTTATATCCTTGTAGTTAATACAAAAATCAAGCTTAATACAAGACTTTTAGGACAGATATAATCCAAAACATATTTACCTGAGCCTGCATGTATCCAAGTAGAGGTTCTAACAAAGCTATTTTCTTCTTGTACTGAAGAGTATTTAGTGCACAAAAATAATGCATCATGGTCTGGTGTTGTTTTTTCCTGGAAGTATACACATCCTCTGTTACTTCATACTTTACCTTTGAATGAAAAGAGTAAGATATTATTTAATTTTGAATTATCTTCAGTAGAAGCTTCCGAGGAAAATAGAGTATCAATAATTACTGAACATAGCCTGTTTTCTACTCTATTGGAAGCCCATTAACATACCAGGGAAACTCCTTTCTCTGTATACCAACCATATCCCTTACAAAACACTATCTGCATGCAACTGTAACTGTAACCATCTGCACTAAACAGGAGAGTCCACCATATGGATTATTATTAGCCAACAAGGCCTGATCTGAATCAGCTGACACCACAAATTCTCCCTCCTGGTTTTCTCCTTACCACTTTTTTTTTTCTACCTGTTTATTTTTCTTGACTCACACTTAAAATACATATGCTCCCGAGTTATTTCACTCAAACAAATTTCCTCTGAGCATTTATAGAGGCCTAATATGTATTAGGCTCTTTGCCTTCTTCCCTTGGAATACCTGTCAAGTTTTGACACTATCAATGCACCAGTGACTTGGTGGTGTAAAAAAAAAAATTTTTTTTGTTTTTTTCTGAGACAGGGTTTCTCTGTGTAGCCCTGGCTGTCCTGGAACTCACTCTGTAGACCATGCTGGCCCTAAACTCAGAAATCCACCTGCCTCTGCCTCCCAAGTGCTGGGATCAAAGGCGTGCGCCACCACCGCCCGGCAGTGGTCCCTGGCATTCCCTGTTGGAAGTGCCAGAAGGCTGGGGTCTTCTATATGTAAGAGTGAGTGCTTAAACACAATGGAGATGCACAAAACTGAAAATGGCTTCTTCCTTACAACAGCTGTCCTTCCTTATTGTTTCTTTCTTCTCTCTAGGAAATGTCAATTTGGATTTCACCTCCTACTATAGGATTTCTTTCAAAGCAGGGCTAGGAGGAAAGTCTCAGTGTTTGCCTTCCATTAACAAGGTCCTAATGAGAGATGAAGAAAAACTCACCAAAGTATTCTTTCTTGTCCTCTTTTAATAACAATCTTCATTATGACTCTGCAGGTCAGTCTGGTATTTTCCACTGACTATCTTGTACTGTCGCTCTCACATCCCATTACTGCTTTGTTACCCAACACAACTGTACAGCATTATTTACCCATCTAGAGTCTGTCCTTTGATGACTATTAGCTTTCTCTAACAAAAATTTCAAGGCTATAAATGCAACAATTTGGCTCCAAACTATTCCTTGTTAGACTTTTACACAAAGGGGATTGTTGGTTTATTTTAAGACAGTGTCTCATTCTGTAGCCCAGGTTAGCCCTGAACTCCAGGGTGGCCTCAAAGCTTCAGTGACCCCCCCCCTTCTTCTGCCCCTCAAGTGCTAGGATCACACCTGAGAGCCACACCGTCCAGACCCCACTACTTGTTATCTCTGTCACCTCTCCCCAGAGCCAGCCACAGAGCTGAGGTGATCAATCTCCTCCTAYCGCACAGTGATAGGTTTAGTGAGACATGCTAACCTGCTGCTCTACACTCACTAACTTCACTGTCACAACTATTGCTTTATTGGGTTCTTGTTTTGCATAGAGAATTAAGGCATGAAACTAAGTAACCAGTATATGACTTCAAGTAAAGAAGGAGCAAGCCTCAGAGATGTCCCCMAAATCTTACTCCAAAGCCAGTACTCTAAACCTTCATARTCTCCAAACTCCAGAAGCAAGCGTCTACAAAGACTGTTCTGGTTTGGGGATTTTTATTGTTCAGTTGGGGCTTTTTTTTCTTTTTTAAGGAAAGTCCTTTTCAATCCCAAAAGTGTTGTCTACTTATCTAGAATGCATGTGTCACCTCCTAAAGTAAACCTCTTCCAAATCACCAATAAGGCTCTATCTGTACTCTTTCTAGCAAAATCTCTATTAGTGCATTTAACTCATGTTAGTGCAGTTGTACTCTGGAACACATTCACACTAAGCCTGCCATGAATACGAGAGCAGAAGTGGTAACTACTCACACTGTTTCCTAAGGTACCCAACATACTGCTTGATAAATCGATGCTCAATAATTTTTCTAATTCAAAAAAAAGATGAATGCTTTTTAAAATATGTGGAATTGCCGWAAGCAATATAAAATATACCAAATTTTATAACCTAGACCTTAAGTACCTCTCTAAGGCAAAATGACTAATGTAAATTTCAAACTGTGTGTATTTATTGGTTACCTTGTGAACTAAAATTAGGAATGGAAAGCAGACTGGAGGAATGATCACTGTGTAAGAATCATTTCCTTTGCTGCCACAGTGACTGCTGCACAGCAAATCCTACTCAGTTGTTGATTTCCATAAGTAATCACTGTGTCTCTACCAGCAGCTGTGACCACACCTGCAAATCCTAAGTCCTGCACAGAGATCACCTCATTTACAAGCATTGGTATACGCTGTATCTCAAGACTTAAATCACCCAGAACTTGTAAATATTCTCTTCTTTAATCTTTAAATACACTCATCCTCAAATATTATGTAGTATTTCTGGGTTCTATTCTTTGAAGAAACCTTATACCAGAATTTCATTGAGTTCCATGTGTGACATTAACTATAGTATGTATGTGATTTAATCTGTTTTAATCATTTTTAATGAGTTTCCAACACAGAGTATTACACAATTAAGATTATCTTTTCCTTACTCAAACTACCATGAATACCTATTTAAACACTCATATTCATATTTTCATATAACTAAATACAAAACTGAATTATTTCTTCTTTTTTGTGATTTTTTTCCATTTGAGATTATGATATAATTGCAGCATTTCTCCCTTTCTTCCTCCTAAGCCTTCTGATAAGACGTCTCCTGCTCTCTGTCCAATTCATGTCCTCTTTTTTCATTCATTGTTACTGCATGCATTTACTGTATCACACATGGTATTTCTGAACACATATGTTGTTGGATGAAAACAGAACATAAGCAGTATTATCAAAATACAAATCAAAACCAGTTTTATATACTGGGAATCAGCTATACTATTCAAAGTTATGTTTAATTATAATCAACTATTGGAAGAAGAAAAGCATTTTGTTTAAAGAGACCAATTATCAGAAATGATTTGAACATCTAGGAAAAAATATGAGAGTAATACCACAACAATGATTTGTTGGCTCTATTTCTAAATAGGAAAAACTAAATCACCTAATGAAATGGTCATTAACTTTGACAGTGAAAGAATGTGTAGGGGCTGGGGCTGGCTTGGCAGTTAAAAGCACACAGCTCTTCAGAGGATCCAGGTTCAACTCCTAGCACCTACATAATAGGTTGGCTCACAGGCATCTCTAACTCCAGTTCCAGGGGATCTGACTCCCTCTTCTTGCCTTCCCCGATACTTACCATACAGTACATAGATAGGTATGCAGGCAAAACACCTATCCATATTAAAAATACTTCAAAAATGTTTTTGAGTGACACATACCTTGTCATTTTCTCTCTTTTTTGACAACCGGCTATACCTATTAATTGCAGCATCATGATCTGGAAAACAAAAAGAAGTGTTATTAACAGTACAACAATACTTGGTAAGACTACATCTATCCTAGAGCTAGGTAAGAATTCTCTGCTACATGATCACTATGTTCAAATTCTCCCCATAGCCTAGTTTCCCTTAACTCTGTGACTACGTACAAACTGATAGAAAATTCTAACTTACAAAGAAACTATATTAAAAGTGCCTGCTCATCTCTAGAAGGCAGTGGAGGAATGATGGATCGGGGAGAAAGGGGCAATAGTGAAGACCTGGGAGGGAGGGGGAGGGGAGGGTACAGTAGGGATAAATTGTATGAGAGAAAAACAAATGAAAAGTGGAAAAAATAGGGTTTCTCTGTCCTGGAACTTGCCCTGTAAACCAGGTTGACTTTGAACTCTTAACTGCCTCTGCCTCCCATGTTCTGGGATTAAAGGGAAAAAAAATTAACTCAAAATTGGAAAACTCTTTTTAAAAAAGAACAGAGGGGAAAAGGCTAAGACTAAGGATATATCTCAGTGGTAGAGTACTTGCCTACA
>BDUI01004623.1:14312-29626 GCA_002335545.1 Apodemus speciosus
TCCCGATTCCTTATTAGACTCAGTCCAGTGTCTTACCTCACGCACAGAACTGTCCAACCAGTCCCTCCTCCACTGTGTTCAACGAAGCCAAGAGTAATGTGTTAGAAAGCATGTAATCTGAGGCCCTGATTCACTGGTTGGGGGCACAGCTCACAGGTACAGTGTGCTTGCTTATCTAGCKTCAAGGGGCACCATGCTTAGGCCCAACCACCACAAAACAAAGAGCAGTCGCCATGGCTCCTACCACACTGATAACCTTTACTTTATTGGTCCTGCTTAGGTCTTCGCAACACACACACGGACACTGACAGCCTTGGAGTTTGATACTTGAAGGGAAATATTGTCCCCAAAGCCTGTTCTCTACAGCGTTACCTGTCTTTATTTCCTTTTGCAGTGATGACATCTGAAGGCTTCTATAAAATGAGACACTAAAACCCACCCCACAATGCTATTTTTTAAATACAAAAACGATAATGCATGTAAAATGTGTATGTCCCTGGCAGTCAGAAGGCAGGGGCAAGCAGCAAGCATCCAAAAGAACATTTAAACTGGACATAACATTTCAGACCTATAACCTCCAAAACAGTGGTCCTTGCCACGTCCTGAGTACAACATAGCTTTACTTTGACAGTAGAAATAGAATCATCATTTTGATCTATGCATAAACCACTCTTAAACCATGGGTTTTTTTTTTTCGTTCTACCATCCAAGCAGAAAAGTAATGACCTTAAGATAATGTGTACCACCTGACTCAATCTGATACTTAAAACTACTGGGTTGTTTTTTTTTTTTTCTTTCGATGGGATTTAATGTGCTTCATCTCCCAAATCTGTTCACGGAATGATCCAAGTCACTGTTAAATGCCACTGGCAAGGGGAGCATGGTGACATGCCATTAGAATTCACGTTTTTGAAAGTATCTCAGTGTCTGTCTTGTCTTACTCAATATATTTACTTTCTTAGTTCTTAGTTTTACTGTGTGCAGTATCAGGGATTTTAACTTAGAGCCTCACATATGGAAGGGCAAGCACTCTATCAATGAGCCATCTAGTCGCCCAACACGACAAATACGTGAGCTCCCTCGACTTAGTCGTCAGTCCCTGGAGATCAATCCCATTCCACTGACTCCTCCTGTGCACCAACTGCTGGTGGTTACATAAAGAAAGTCTTATTTTAAAAAGTAAGTTCATAGTAAGTGTCAAAAAACACAACAGACAGCGCACTATTTAAGATACACCTCACCACTGTCTGAAGGAAACTGGTATCAATGATTCGGATGAGGCCTATCTTAAATAGCGCAGTGTCTGTTGTGGTTTTTGTCACAATAGTTAAAACTGTAATTACTGAAGTATCATCTTTACCACTGAGGTGGTACTCTAAATTCTGCAATATTTTGAGCGATCATGGTATTTTTTTAAAAATCAGTTTTGGCCATCTCTAAAGAACTTAGAGGGGAACTTTAAGTTCAAAGTCCCTGCACATTCCTGAAACACAAACACAGCATTCCATAAATGTTACCTAGGCAATGTCAGTAAGTGTTCGTTCACTCAATTAGGAAAACAGGCTAAAAATAAAACCGGAAACCTTGTACCCCACACAGCCTATTCTYTGTCTAGTCCCCCTGGCAGGTTAAGGCACACAGTTTAGCCTCCACACAGCTTAAGAATTCAGTCATCGGCAGATATGAACCATCCAGGTCAGCAAGCACAAGTTAAATTTCATCAAGACTGAATAAATTTCAAAGTTCTATCACAAAATTCCTCATCAAGTTCTCACAGAACCAACTTTCTGGTTGGGTCCCCCCACCCTGGTCGGGCACTAACTTGCCACGTAGCTACAGTCTACCCAGTGCTCCTCTAGTTAACGCCGAGGGCACCTTCCAAAGGGCCCGTCCACTGTGGAGACATTAACAGATTTGCTGACAGCTGAAAAAAAAGAAGAGGACGATTGAAATTTAGTCACACCATTCAGGGCATTTGGAAAACCTGAGTTTTTTTTCTGTGTTTTTCATGTTGAAGAAGAAATGTCACAATTTCAAATCAAAGTCAACACTGCAGTGAGGAGAGCTTTTCTACTTTATTACAAAGAGAAGAAGCCTTTATGTGGTCAGAAAATACAAGATTGATCTTTTTCTCTTCCTATGAAACGCTGCTGTTCAAACAGCCAGAGTGAATTGTCTCAGTTCACGTCTTGAAGCCCCATCACATTCACTTGGGTATGGATGTCCTTGGCTGCTGAAAATCTGGCCCTTTAGTGCACAGGGCGACAAAGTCCCCTGACCAGCAGTTCCAGAATGTCCCATTTTCATATATTGCATCCATGCACACCTCCTAAAAATGAGGTACAGCAGGGCAAACATTTTCCAAAATAGATGTCATATATATAATATATACACATTCGTACATACATACCTTTATTCATGTGATGTCCAAAATTTAAAAAAAATGTACACATTTATTACAAAATCGTAACAAAGACTGGACAGTGTTTTGCTCATTCTGGAAAGATGAAGCTCAGTAACAGCACAGCCCTGGAGCCACCAGAGACTGTGGCAATCGCTCTACAGTCAGATGCTTGCAGTAAGCCTGGCGAAACTGCCTTTCAGAAACAGAAGGGGAAGTAAAATGAAAGAAGCAGACCTTGCTCATCTTTCCAAATGAAATACGAGAAGGATCTTCACATAAAAATGCACAAACATCTGTTCTTTTATTACCAATAGTGCTACAATGAACAATGCAAATTTTGTGGTCTAATTTTGTTGAGTCTTTTGTGGGTTTTCTTTTTTTACATTTAAGAAACTAAATGGTAACTTCTGTCAGTGTACTTGCTTGTCTTTATAGACCCAAGTCTGTCTGCTGGCAAAAAGAAAATAAATGAAAAAATTCAGACCCTGCTCAAACTAGAGAAAACAAATTACAAATTTAGTTGTTGGGCAGCACATAATTGGTAAGGCAGGACCTCAAATGGTGACCCTTTACGTAAGCCAATTGCCAGATCCTCAAGGGATTGAAACCAGGGTGCCTGAGCCACATCAGTTCTGCAGTTATGTCGAGGATTGTGCTGAGACAGCCATACCCCAAGAAAAGGGAAGTCTTTAGAAGGCTTGCTGAGCAGGGTTGTAGTTGAAGGTGGATGGCAGGTGAGGCCGCTCTTCTAATTTGTCATATTCCAGATGGAACTCCTACAAAAGAACATCAGAAGTGACAGTTTAAATTACTTCATAGTGTTCCTTTTAAAAACATTTACTGTGTGTATGTGTAGACAGACAGACAGACAGACAGACAGACAGACAGACAGACAGACAGACACACACACACACACACACACACACACACACACACACACACAATGTATGAGGGCCAGAGGACAATCAGTAAGGTATAGGACTTCTACCACATGTGTTCTGGGAATCAAACCTGGGTAGGTCATTAGTCTCCTTGGCAATAGCCTTTCCCTCTTTGGCATCTCACTAAACTAAATGTCTCTTTTAAGGTCTCTTCCCCCACCTTGGTCAAAATATATTTTCAATATGAGTTAAAACAAGTCCACCTAAGAGAAAACAGACACACACACACACACACACACACACACACACACACACACACACAATCTCTTTCCCCTTTGAAGTAAACAGTGCAGACAATAGCAGTGCCCTTTGCCTACTATCTGGTAGGTACACAGTATAGATGGACTTCTGAATGTAGGGTCAGTAACTCAGAAATGTGTATTCATAAAAATTCTAAGCAAATTTTACTTAGAAATAAGAAGTGAAATTACTATAGCTCCAATGCAAAAGACTGAAGATTAGAGGATGTTTAAATAAAGCATTCCTATAAAGTATAAAAAACAAAAAACCAAAGTAAGAAAACACCCTGACATTGTGTTCATGTTTAAAATGAGGCACTTCCAAATATCCCTTAATGACATTTTTTAAAGCAAAGTTTTATCTTAACTTCACTAAAATCTCAGGAAAACAAAGAGCCGAAAACACACACATCTCAAGAGCAAACATTTCATAAATGGCAGATAATTTAACAGTCTCTTAAAACTAGATAGCGGTTTTGGTGTATAACTATCTGAAAGCCAACTGGATTATTGATTTTAATCAAACTGTTTTTTAAACTTGTTTTGCTTGTACTTTAGATCTTATTTGTGGGTGGGGCCAGCAGAGAACAGTGTGTACAGAAGCTGGTTTCCTGCTCCCCTCAGAGCTTGCCCCCCCCCCCGGCCCGTTGGCGAGCATCTGCACCACACGCAGAGCCATCCTGCTGCCCAGCCCACTCTTTCTAAGACAAGGTCTTGCTGGGTAGTTTAGCCTAGCTTTGAAACTCCCTACATAACCCAAGCTGGCTCCAGACTCAGAATTCCACCCACCACAGCCTCCTGAATACCTGGGTTACAAGTTTGTGCCAGCACAGGGTTTAGTTTTAAAATTTAAGAATATAAGTTTACCCGATCACCACTAGAGATGCAAATATAACTGTATACTTAAAAACAAAAAACGAACACCTCTGTAACCACAAAAAGGAAATGCTCTGAAATTACTCATTCTGTGATCTGAATCAAACTAGCACAAGCTATTCTGAAATCTCACTGAAGTTTTTAACCCTCAACATACATTATCTACTGAAGATTAAACAATACTGTGCTTGGTATCAAACTACTCTATAATGGATGTTTCCACTATTAATTAAATGAGGTTTTCCATGGTTAAATGAAAGCTTAGGCCACAGTGACCAAACTTTTGAATACCAAAACAAGTATTCAAAATTAGAGACATCACAATAACAATTACACATATAACTTGTCAGCCTTGTATGAAGTAAAACTAAAGACAAAGCTATAGTCTATCTAATCTTTTTATGTATCTTGGAAAGTAGGTATTTAAATCCCCATAACACATACTGAAGATGAGGATCCAAACTCAAAGGATCTGTCTTAGTAACGTGATGGTTTTATAAGTTTTTACTTAATACTTTTAGTACAAGACTCAAATCAAATTTACTTCAGTATACCCTCCAAATTAACTTTGAAAACAAAATTTATGTACCTTCAAAAAGGTTTATAAAGGTACTCTGTGGTGACATCGTTCTTTWAAAAGACCTGTGTCGTATGCCTGAGAAAGGCACAACGGCTGCTCGCTTACCAGCAAGGAGGAGGCACACAGGAGTYGTGGTCCTTGGCTGCCACAGGCCGCCCGTGTCCCTCCCACTCATGGCTGAAGTTGAATATCAGCATTCACGATTACCAAAAATCCTCCAGTTAAGCCATTCTTTGAAATGACAATGCATGTTGGTTTCTATAATATACAAGCTATAAAAAGCTTATCTGCAATTTTAATGGATGATAAACTGGACATCACATTTTGTCCACACTGAAAAGCTACACTGTTTTATTAGTACTTAAACTAATCAACAAAATCAATGTTAATGTTTCCCCTTTATAGTATTGAAAAAAAAAAAAGACTAGTTTAAATCTGGGGAGAATAAATACTTTAATAGTTAAAATATTCAAGAAAAATTAAGAAATTATATAGGTCAAATCTTGTCTAATATCGCTAATTTTTTGTCTTATGTCCACATATTTTATTCTTCTTATCATCTTCTTCTTATCTTCTTATGCATCATTGTTACCTCTTTGCTAACTTGATTATCTATAACATCTCTTTTGCATGTCAGTTACCCTAACTTGATTCTCTATAGCATCTCTTTTACATGTCAATGATATACCCACATACTATGTATATACTCTTGGACAGAATATAGAAAGAAATTGCTTTGTCTATCACATCTAATGCTTAGAACAGTAAGTGGCCCTTAGCAAGTGTGCTTCCCGGCTTCTGAGTTAATAGGAACAAGGCTTCTGTCTGATGGGATTAAAGGATGAGGAGTGTGCCTTATTGGAGGAAGTGCATCACAGGGGTGGGCTTCGAGGTCTCCTTCTCCCCGCTGCCTACTTATGGAACTCTCGTAGGACTCTCAGCTGTCTCCAGCACCGCCTGCCTGCCTGCCTCCTGCCATGTTCCCTCTCATGATAATGGCCTGACACTGAACTGTAAGGCAGTCCACAATGAAATGTGTTCATTTCTAAGAGTTGCCATGATCATGGTGCCTCTTCATAGCAACTAAAACATTTTCTTTATGGAGGTATGAGACAAAACACTTTAATTTTTCAAAGCATACTTTAACATTATGTATTGTTATAGGGTCTAAGAACATATTTGTTTTTAATGGAAAATTTTGTTCCAGGATAATCATTTTTAAAAGCTTAAAAAGAATTCTAGATACATGGAAAGCAACGTTTTCATGACTCAGTTTTCTTACTAAGAAAATGAGGCTCAGTGGTTAAGAGCATTGGCTGCTCTTCCAGAGGACTCAGGCTCAGTGCGGTAGCTCACAGCAGCCTGTCACTCCTGTCCAGGGAACCCAACACTCTCACACAAACACACACGCAGGCAAAACACCAATGTACATAAAATTAATTAATTAGAAAAATAGATACAAGGTTTTTTTTTTCTTTCTCACAAAGTTACTAAGTAGAATTGACTTTACACAGTGGACTCAAAACTTTGCATTTATAAAAATAATTCTACCTCTCCTAACTACAATAAGTTCATACTTCAATTTGAGGAAGCAACAAAGTATGTTAAAGATAGTTACTAGAAATATGTGAAGAAATGCATATACAGTTTATTAAGATATGTATTGATGTGTACCAGTAAAATTAATGAAAATAATCATCTATATCAAGCATAAAATATATTATGCACCAGAAATCCTGCAATATCTGTCAGTTTATGTTAAGCCAAAAGAAGTCTACAATTTGAAATCTTTGAGAAAGCTATAGGTAGATAGTAAGAAAGGCTCCATCACCTGAAAATGAACAGGAAAACTTTTACTTACTAATTACATATGCAATCTATATTAGCAAAATTACAGAGGATACCACATCTTGCTAACTATTTAGGGTCACTTTAAAATAAAAAATGAGCAAATAAAATGCCAAAATTTTACTTTTATTAATTAATTAATTAATGTTAGAGATAGGGTCTTACAATATAGCCCTGAGTAGCCTAGACCTCACATACCCCTGGGCTCTCAACTGTCATAGCATTAATCATTTACCACTCAGTCCAGCTACATTATTAACTGAAGTTCTGAAAATAAATAATAGACTCCCTAGAACTGAAGGTCATTTATGTCTTAGGGGAAAAACGATTCAGATTTCAATAATCTACCAAGCAGTTTCTCTCGTAGTCTACTTCTAGAAGGCACAGGGACCACTGTGAACAGTCCCCACTGGCTCAGGGCCTTACAGACACAGCACACATCACTACAGATCACACTCATTCACACTGTATCTTCAAAAACAAGATATTTAATAAGTGGTCACTGAAGAATATACTCTTTGAAATGAAGACATTTCCAATAAGTATAACTGTTGAGATGACAGATACAGTCTAAAGACTGAGCACGCCTCACATTTACCACTGAGAAACCTAAAGAAAAACAGTTAAACCAAAAATCCAAACAATTTTTACCCTCTTCTCTATTTCCTATTGGGCTCATCTTTTTCAATTTCTTTAAGCTTTATAACAATTTCCAGAAGGTCAAGCTTTTCCATGGTTTATATCTGGCAGCACTTCATACCGTCTTCTTAAAATGGAAACATCCTATCAATTTAGTACACTGAAAAGATAACTCCAAAGCAACAGCTAAAATGCTGCCCAAATTTGTTTTGAAATTAGTGAGAAATACTTTTCTTCTGTTGAAATTTACTTTAAAAACTGCCTCATACTTTTGTAATTCTAACAATCAGAGAAACGGAGCTGGAATTCTCTGAAAGTACATGCAGGTCATATTTACCCTCACACTTACTGAGAAAAGCATCAGCTACTATACTCAAAAATAAACTATCGACGAAGAAATCTACACAATTCAAAGGGGGGAATTTTCTTTGACAAGGTGATTTTGCAAAAAAGCAAAGTTACCTACCAAAATGCAACTAAACAATTAACCTTCCCTATAGCCCATTTCCCCTTCAATGTTCCCATACAGGGACAATGACAGTGAGCTTTTGCGACTCTCCTATACCGAATGACCTGCAAATGAACAGTGATTGTTCTGCTTTAAAAAAAAAATTTTTTTTCACCCCATGTAAAATAAATAAGAATATGAAATTATGTGACTGGGTGAGACTATAAGAGAGTAGCTTTATTTAATAATGTGGCATTCATAAAATGTTCCAAATATTAATAATTCTTACCCTAAGTCATAGAAATCTCTTACCAAATTTAATAATTTTCCTACTAGTGAAAGGAGCTGGTTTTGGACAMTCCTACGAGAGCTGACAAACATCTGACATGCTATACACAGACACACTGTCACATATTAGTAAGACCAGGACATTCTTTACCGCCTATGTTCATATACTTTGCATATGGAAAACTCTACCTTAGCTACTTTCCTCCAGTTGAGACAGTCGAAGAAGTAGTAGGTGCCCCGCTCATACGTGTTGGTCTTCATGGTGGGCTCCATGCCCGGGGCCCTGGTGATCCAGACCCGCTCCTCCTTGTGGTACCTCCAGTCACGGTTAAAACTTCAATGTTTAAAACACAAACAATCAATTTCTCCTGGGACCCACACAAAGCCATAAAAATATATACATCTTGAGGCTATTGTATCTGGCTCTGCTATTAAATATAACCTTATTTATATATAGCAAGATAATTTCTTTTGTACCAAAAGCATATTCCTTAATACACATTAAAGCTGAATCTACTTTAGGTAAACATAATAGCTTAAAAGGTATATGAGCATTTAAAAAAATACATATACTTATATATGTATTTATGTTTATAAATACATATACATGTATATATATATATATAAAATAAAACTTGGGCAGACCAAACGAAAATATAATATACTGAATAACAGAAATTCAAGTACATAATAAAGCAATCCACTGATTTTTTTTTATTACTAGGCAAGTTATTAAGTAAAACGCCCATTTGACTGACTGACTAAATTCACACAACTTTATAGCTATGATAATAGAATATCCATTTTATAAAGTTTAATTTTTAAATTTAAATAATAAATCCTCAGAATCTAATCGGATGCCATCRGAAGCCAGGCACATGGTAACGTGGCAGTTATCAACTGGGGCAGCAACATCCAAAGGGACAGACGTCCCACCACGATGAAGCTCTATGGAAATGTGTGCTTTCCTGCAACGTTAGGTAGTTCACAGATATAGATGGCATGACAAAAAAGGCCAATTACAGATGGATGAGGAGAGCGATAAATTTATTTATTATGATTAGATTTAAAGCAATAGGTGCTAACCTCGTTTCACAAAAAATGAGAGGGAAATGGGAAAAAATAAATTCTCTCAACTGAGAAATTTAAAAAACTGACAATTTAGTTTCGGCATAAAGGTACAAACGTGCAGGGTCTTGTCTATAGAGTAATAACTGATGTATGCCAAATAATGAGACTCTGTGTCTCTTCATCAGAGACATCTGGTTCTACAAGAACCGCAACCGCTGAGTCCTGGTTTATAACTCACATTCAAAGAACTAAATTCACCACACATGTCACTTCAGACAGTTGACATCAAGTTTAAAATTCTTTTTGTATTACGATGATTATAAACCTGTAATATGCTCTCAAAATAAACAAAATTCATTTTACTAAAAATGAAAACAATTCAGATTCTTTTATTTATACTTTGTTGTTGTGATGACCCAGAAATGAAGCTAAGGTTTGGAGCTGCTAGCCAGGCACCTCAACCCAGCAACATCCTGCTAACAACTTACATTTCATGGAATGGAGAATTTTCAATAAAAAACAAACCTATAACCATAATCATTTTAAAAAACCTTCTATCCAAGATATGCTAGAGGAGAAAGTGATAGTTGAACATACAGCTCTACTGCAGCTAAGAGTTGTAACACATCCCCGCCGTTCATGTAATACAGATAGAAGAGGAGGTCTTCTCCGTATCGGCCAAGTTTGATTGCAGCCAGCTACGAGAGACAAATTATGCTAAGTTGTAAAACAAATGTAAAAATTTCAAAAAACAACTGCTACCACTAGAATAAAAATGGAAGGATAAACAGAAATCCTTCATTTAGCACAGACAACTATCATTTAAATAAACAAGGCTATTTGCTGAACCCCATCCTAAAGTAAAGAATGAGAGTATGTAAGTATCCCATGGAATTCCAGCTACACAGGTTTGTAAGTGCTAGCTGAATCTACATGCAGAGTGATTCACAAATCATTTCTTCCTAGCATATCACATAGGATAAGCATAATAATCAGAGACAGTGCTCATATTTTGTTTAAATGGATGCCTAAAAGATAACCTTTTCACATTTCCTTCCACAAAGTAGAAAACAGCCTACAAAACTATAAACTCAGGGTAAGTGCGATCATCTTAAGTTCTCATGTTCACACAGAGCACCTGACATATCTACCTAAACACAGGGCCTACCTGAAGCTCCCCAGGCGGACCCTTGGCTTTTCTGCATGCCTCAGGCAGTGCAGCCCTCCCCCTCCCTCCCAGTGCTCYCCCGCTCTGCCAGCCTTTGTGGATGAACTCAGTGCTCTCCAGCACTTTCGCCCTCGTCTAAGGAAAGGCTGTGGGACACTCCGGCAACTGTGGCCTCAGGTCTACAGTATTGGTGCGGCACAGAGAGTGGGAAAATGTCCAATAACTTCAAAAGGGCGTTTGTGGGTTGTGCCATTAAAAACATTTTATCTGGATAACATCTCTTATGAGTAAAGGCATAAAATAAAAATGTCAGGAGGAGAATCACCAAATTTTCCAAGTTAGTTTATTTCCATTCACTATGGTTATTAATTATAAGAAATATTTTATCATTCCTAACATTGTTTGATTTTTAAAAACAAGGCCTACAACATTAATATTATTAATAAAAAAGAAATAAAGCTGTTATCATAACATATGTGACTAGCATACAGAAGCACGTCCCTAAGATTGCTAGCAGATTAGCATGCCGTCGGGACCGAAAGTGGTCCAAGACAGTAGATAAAAGGAATGGCTAAGAAGAGACAGCCACACTCACCTTATCCCTAATGTGAATGTTTGTTAAATATTCTGATGGAACATGGAAGTCTGCATAAAAAAAACAACAAACAAAAGTGTTATGAACTGATTCTTAGAAAGTACCTTTTAAACAATTCTGAACACACATACATTTTCCTACCTATGTCTTGAGGCCGACAGGGTGAAGAAGCCCAGGGTGATGCAAATTTGGGGTAGAGATTTCTGAACAAGTAAAAAAGAAGCAACTTTAAAGAACAAAGTAGGAAACTGCATGTCTAAGTTAATTTCTGGAAAATGGGAAAAAATAATTCAAATAAAAAAATAAGCATCCTTTCTGGTTCCCTTTCTTGAATTTACTGCAACTTTACAGCAGAAAATTAACACAGGGGTGCTTCCTTTAGTATCCCGCCAATAGAATATAAAGCACTGCAAATCAAAATATACTTAGGTACAAATTAAATGGTCTACTTCAGTTYATTTCCACACTACTCTCCAGTTAGATCGCTTTCCATGTCCGTCTCACTCAAAACCGTACTGAGGAGGAGCCAATTCCGGACTCATGAGGCAGGGGTGGAGTAAGTGCCTATTACACACCTGGACTGCTCAYGGTGCTCTGAACAAGGTAAGTGAACCAATGAAGACTGCTGACACTGGAAAACTTACTTTAAGTGTGCGGCTAATTGGACACTGGCACATAATTAGCAACACAGATAAGTAATACTGGTTATATAATTAAATAGGGTGGTCAGTTTAAATCAGATTTGACAAGCTTAGATGTAAGCAAACATTCAAGGATATGAGAGTGATAATCACAGTTAATTAGCTGGTAGAACACTGCACTAGTCAAGGCAGGTATCAGAACAACTGAGGCAGGGACAGCTTGCCATGAGAGGCAAAGGAAGGCAGCCCATGAACAAAGGGAAAAGCTTCTGAGGTGGAGTCAGAAGAAAGAGACAGGATGATGTGAACACTGCAGGGCTGCTATTCAGGGAGTTTTTAAATTAGAACAACAAATCTGTACTTGGTACTGAGCACAGCAAGAATTATCTTTGAATGCTACACAAAGCCATACAAAAAGAGCAAGAAGAAAACCAAGAATTTCTGCTGTGATATCCTGGCAGAATATTCAGGCAACAAAACAGGGTGGTAGCAATTTAATGAGAATACGATTAGATTCTGTGTCTGTTTGAGAGGACTGCATGTGAGATAAAAGGAAGGAGGGACTTAAGGATGATGTCGAGTTTCTCAAAGTATTAATGGAGACCAAGAAAGCATAGACACAGTATAGGTTTAACCCATATCTTAAAGAGATATTTAGCTAGTAAGGGTATCTAAAATCTCAAATTCAATAAAAAAAAGTCTGCAATGGGAATGTGTTTGGGATTTTCAATCCATGTGGTGGTCCTTAAAAGCACAAGTCTAGATAAGAAAAGAGGACAAGCCAAAAATCAAGGAGAGATGGAATGAGCAAGGGAAACGGAGGGATGAGCCAATGTTATCAGGTAAGAATGGAAACTTCAAAATCAAGTGAGGAATAAGCACCAAGGTAAAGTGGGAATGTTGCTGAACAGTAATTGTGGGAACAGAGTCCTCTTAGCAAAAATGGATTTAATAGCATGAGAGAAGACAAATTAGAAAAAAAATCAAGATGGTTCATTTGAGGTGGTTTGCTTCAAAAAAAAAAAGAATTAAAAATGTGATAACTCAAAGGCAGTTGAGTCAAGTTTCTCTGTATTTGACTAGAAATGTCAAAACAGAAATGTTGTAAGTTAGAAGGAAATCATGACATGTGTCTGTAATATCACTGCTCAAACAGAAGCAGAGGTGCTTAGTTAAGAAGCCACCCTGGACCACACCAGCAAGACCATTTCCAAAGTCCTGGGGAGTGGGTAAGGACGCAGCTCAGGGGTAGCGCGCTTGCTTACTGTATACTACACTGGTCTGGATGCCAGAACCAGGGAAATGAGAAAAAGTTAAGACTCACATTCATGAGTTTTTACAAAGTTTTAGCGGGTAGCATGAACCAGATACTTTGGGAAGGGCATGCCAGATTTAGGCTGGTGGCAGGCCATTGGATTTGGAGGCAGGGCCAGGCAATGCCCTCTTCAATTTGCTTACACTTGCCTTTGTGAAGTAGAAATAGAAGCCAGGTCATTAGAGCTATGGACAGGAGGAAACGCTATTGCTGGCTTGATGAAATGTGAAACAGTCACATAGGATAACAGCAGCAAAAATCCAACCAACCAACCAACCAACCAACCAACCAACCAACCAACCAACCAACCAACCGACCGACCCAAACACACCCAAAAGCAAACAAAAGGTTCTGAAAGGATTATGTCATCAGGTAGGAGTATGCCTGCAAACTTTTGGACTCACTTTAAGTTTAAGTTAAGCATGAGTATGCAGCAAGACCACACAATGAAATTACTCTTCTGTAGTCCAATCAGAAGATGGTCGAGAATGAAACAAACAGATATAACAACAGATACAGACAACTATGCAAGTATGATGAGAAGTGAGAAGGGCAGACAGTCAAGTGAGCAATGATGATTCATCCTAAAATTTAATGGTGAGAAGGAAGTGAGCTCATCAGAGAGGAGGAGATAAGAACACTGAGGAAGGCAGAAGAGCTAAAGAATGAGAAGTTCCAATAGAATTACAGCCACAAGAGAGATATGGTAAACAGTGATAGTTAGAAAGCAAGCAACAGAATAAATTTATGGTGAGCCTACAGTTTCGAATAATGACAAGATCAACAGGCTGGATAAAGATGTAGCTTGGGGACCAACCCAAATGCCTTGTAAATGGATTCTTGGTATTTCTCAGTGACAGTAATCTATGGGCTAGCTAGAAGGAATGGCCCAGGAGTCAGCAGGTTGACAATGAGATTAGCTACAAATCTGAGGTTCTCTGGGGTGGCACAGGACACAGGATAATGCCTAAAATGCCTGCCTGGGTTACTCTGTTTTCAAAAGAAAAAGGTAACAGTATGAGAATCTATTACATGCTAGAAGATAGTACAAACGTGGAAGAAAAAACTTACTCAGGTGAGTTCAGATTGAGGCCTAATGTTGTTAAGTCACTTCCTAAAGCAAGATGTACCATTCCTGGGTCTGTCTCTGCTGCCCTGATAAATGTTAACAGGCCAATCATTCCAAATTGGTCCGTCACCATCCCTTGAGGAATGTTAGTAACTCGACCTGGTTAAGAAAAACACAGTTATTTTTACTTTATATTAAGAAAAGTAGAGAAAAATGCACTTTAAAATATCTGACATATTTATGGAGTCCCACCATCAGGTAACACCTGGATCCCCTTTTTCTGCTGATTATTGTTTTGTGTTGTTGAACTTTTATCTCCAGGAAATTTGGGTCCATCTGTACTTGAAGTCGTCTTCCCCGATGTACTCAAATTCTAGCATGAAAGAGGCAAGCGTGACATTAGAGGTGCTAARTAATATGTAAGGCTAACTTCATCAACACCCTGCTAGTCATTCACTATTATATTTAAATTAGTAGTCATTACCTGTTTTCTACATGAAAAGTGCGTCRCCTTAACTGCCTCGTGGGAAACAAATAAATTGTGTCTACATCTGAGTATGYAGACACAGAATTTATTTGTTTCCCATTAAATGGGCAAGAAATCTCAAAAATATTAGTCTTTTTTTTTTTAAATCTCAGTCATAGATCACAGGGGGGTAAAATATGAAAAATATCTTTGTCTTTCTCAGGGTTTTATGCTTTGTGGACACACACTTCTATATAAAAACATTACCAAAGCAACCTCAAAGATAAACTAGGAATGTATGACCATTCCAAATTGACACTTATTTCCATCCTTACCCAACAATCTTCTTTAAGACCATCATCATACGTACATAAAAAAAAAAAAGCTCTTTGCCATGAATGTTGAAAGAAATAAACATATTCGTTAAATCAGAAGCTGAGTTTGTTGAATCAACACAGGTATAAAAATGTTCATAAAGATTCTTCAAGGAGAAAACTTACTCAAGAAAAACACAGCTCCTTAGAAGTCTATTTTATCATACTTCATGGGATCCAGCTGACAGGGACTACAATAAAAGTCTAAATTAACTGACAAGTTCAACAGAAATTTGCAAACCTATACGAAATAGGAAAAAATGGCTCTTTTCTAAGTTATAAAGCTTTCTACATTCTTCAGAAGTTAGATTATTACAGTGTCAAATAGTTCTGTAGCAACGTCTAGTCAGTA
>BDUI01004623.1:33611-63466 GCA_002335545.1 Apodemus speciosus
TATTTTGATTTATAAGTTAGTATCTCTCAAATTTTGATTTTGATTAATTGAAATCTTCTCCAAGTAAAAATTAACTTTTAATACATACCCTTAGATCTTTCCATATCTAACTTAAAATTGTCAAGTATTAGGTTAGAATATATTTTAACCAACAATTTATAATTTTCCCAGTATAAAATCTAAGAATTTTAAATTTTTGAAACTTTACAGTAGCATATAAAAACATTATTCAGTTGACATGTGAGAGGCAGTCAGACTTCACATACTAGGTATGAAAAAGTGTACCCTTTAAAGGCAATGAAGTATACAACTTTGTTGTAAGAATTACAAAGTTGACAGGTTTTAAAGTCACACCCAGAAAACTATAATATATAAATGCTTAAAATCTCCCATTGAAAGAAATGGATATACTATTTAAATGCTTAGAGTCGTCCGTTTCTTTCAACGGCTTTAATCTTGGCTGGTCCACTTCAGTTGTTCAACAAAGCACAGAACACCCAGAAGCTACAGCTACAAGAGCTCCTTCGATCCTGTCCTGTGTCATATGCACGCTGTACTCAGCCTCTCCTCTCCGCCACCTCACGTACATAGCGCCCAGTAACACTAATTCTGGTCCTACTGATCCACCAATCATGGCAACACCCCTTATTTTCTCATCACCAAGCACACAGAGGCAGGGCAAGCCAGCAATACCTACCACACACTGTTTATTTCCTGCTAAAGCAGTTGCTAAAAGAAACCAACAGACTTTAGTTTTTGCCAAAAATTGAGTTACTTTCCAGGTAGCTCAATCTTATAGATAATACTGGATCAAATTTCGTAAGAATTAAATGTGAAAATTTTCATTAAAGACATTTTTAAAAACGCTAAGTCCTTTCTATGATTGACAGATTCTCTTCGATACAAGTATCTAAATTCAGAATGTCCTACCACCCAACCTAGTCTATACTATTTTTCCTCAGTGATAGGGCAAAGGACAGGAAACATTCTGAAGAAAAAACCCAACATTCCGAGACACAAATATAGCCCAAATTAGTATTTACTCTCTTTTAGATGTTAGAAAATAATTCTGATGTTACAATACAAAATATTATATTGCAAGGCCAAGCTGGGGGGGCGGGTATTTAAATTACTCTCTGCTGTTTAGTAAAATACTATCCCTGACAGTTTTTTACTAAACTAAATTCTATTTAAAACAGTAAAACCCTGCCACTATTCAGAGACCAGCATGCTGATCTGCTTGCGTTTCGGATTCTACTGTACTTTCATTAGGGTACTCGCTGCAGAGTAAGCTTACCTGTTCCATTAAAAATGTTACTTGATAAGGAGTTATTCATTCCAAATGCCTGATTCCTGTTCATTCCAAATCCAGACATACTGGGTACATAGAAAATAATTTTAGATATACAGTAAGAACACTAACTTTGAGATGAAAAAAAATAAAAGTATATACTTTGGGTCTCCTCATATAAAACAATATGTTTCAAAACCAATGCTAATCTGAGAGTAAAATATTTTAATTTAAAAATTTCTCTAAATTTCTTCAATGAACAAGAAAGAATCAAACAATTTAAACAAATTAATTTTAAAAACCAAAAAAGAAACTTATTTATGAATGGTGAAGAACAGAGATTAAGAGTACCATTGAGTGTTGCTGGTATGCTATCGCGCTGGATAAGTGCACCTACCTCAACAATGTGCAGGGAGGCTTAAGATTACCTTCCTCAACTCTTGCTTTCGTTCCTGACTTATAAAGCTTGCTTTTCAGTGTAAGTCATCTCTTTACAACCCGCCTTTCCCAACTATTCTTTCCTGAGAGTCTGTCTTATTCATTCTCTGCCCCCTGGTGTTAAGATTTACAAGGTGTTCAATAAATGTTGAATTGATCTAAATTAAACTGGCCAGGTACTTAAAAAAGCGAATTCAGTGTTTGAAAACTCATCATTCATATCTTAAATAGAGCTTAGTTTGCATCTACTAAACAGGAAAAAAGCTCCCTATAGTACTCCCATTTAGAATTTATGCATAACTTGATTTCTGCAAATAATTACAAACAATTCCCCTTTTTCTTTTTATACAAACCTAAGCAAAACAATAAAAAGAAACTACATTCAAAAAAGAAGACCAGATAATTAAGGATGTCAATAAGGATTATTAATGAAGATTCTACAAAGAAACTTTGTCATTAAATAGTCTTCTCATAGGTTAGCATGCAAGTGTAGACAGGGTGAACATCGGAGGCGACAGCTGTAACTTCTCTGCCTAATTCAGGAGAACTAGCCACCTTTTGTTAAGCTATGCAGCTAATGGAGCATTCCTGAGCATAGTTAGCGTTTGTGTCAACAAACATTTTTCTCCTATTATACAAGAGCTGCTGGTTGTATAGGTACCTTCAAATACAGATTTAGTATTCAACTAAAGCCATTTCATAGTAAAAACAATTTATAAGGAGTACACATAAGCAGAAGTTAAGAGTTTTATTACAGTGACATTTTTATGCAAAGTATTTTTGAATATTTAAAATGTGAAAAAATACAGGAAAGTAAAAATTTAAAAATATATTTAATAAACAAGAATGCAGAATGATGCAATAAAGCCTAAACAATAGTTAACTAGAAGCTATAAAAAGTTGTAATACCATGTTGCAAATTTCTTAAAAACTGAGATAAAATTACAGGATGCTGCAGAGCCTACATGAAATAACTGGAGTTTGGGGGATAAAGGGTGAGAGGAAGCACGCCGAGCACTCATTTTAGTGCGGACTGACAAGAAGAAGTGAGGTGGACAGGACAGCAACAACCACGTGAAGGGCCTTTCTTTCACTACATAGTTTCCATGGAAACTAAGTATAAAYATACATGACATGTGACTCAAACTTACATTGCTTTGCAAGAAAGCTTTACATTTCAGATATAACCCTCATGTTACCCACACAGCTTCAACATACTACCAAAATGAATCCCTGTTCTTATTCRTACCGTACAAAATGGAAAGAAAAACACCAGCTCATTTTTTTGCTTTGAATCTTTAGACATAAACTTTGAAAGAACACTGTTTGAAGTAGTCCACATGATTGTAAAGTGTCTCTGCAGTAGGCACGCAGAGCCTTTAGCTCTGCAGGCGTGTGAACGCTGCATAACTAACGCGTGGCCGTCGGGACCCAGCAGGCTTTCCTGCAGTTACAGGCAGAAACCCACAACCCTCAGCACACAATGGACAGCTTTATTTAATAATAATAAAAGGATAAATCAATAAAAATGTGTCTGGTGACAACCCAAGAACATTTCCTTTCTAATATCACATCAACAAAAAGATTTAGCATGTTATGTAAAATAAAACCATCTTTTCTAAGAGAATATGTTCTGAGTCTGCAGAGGGTAAAGAATTATGATAGGTAACAACTTTGTTCACAAATATACAATTAAAACACACCTATGAGACAGAAGCCACAACTCAAAAACAAAGAGTTGCACATGAAAAGGCAAACCTGAGGATAGCCCAAAAGACAATTATATGCAGTATCAATAAACATCTTACCTGTTCACAGTAAAGGGCTGTCGAGAAGGCTGCTGCTTTGGCATACATATTATGCTCGGCGAGCTTCTGCTGGGGCTACCTAACCCTGAGCTGCCCATGCTATTTGTCCTGCTAGGGACTCCAATGCCCTGACCAACCTGGGAGTGGTTCATCATATTCCTAGGATTCATAGGCAAAATACCCCTGAAAAAGAAGTCCATCAYACTAAATAAGCTCTCTACAATCACTCATTAAAATTCTCTATAATCAATCAATTGCTCTAACCCCTACAATTTCAAGCATACATCCCGGCTGTATTCCTAACTGCGTAGTGGGACTAAAAAGCTGCCATCATGACAGAGAACTGCGGGGACAACTATGACATAAATTATAAATGCTTTCCACGTATATATTTAGAATAATTTCATTCAAAGTTCAAATTATTCTGTCCTCTTGATATTAATAATACACATAATCTATGTTATCTGTTTACTTTTACTGTAACTAAACAACAGATGTGTGGTGAGGGAGCAAGCAAGGAATAGTTATCTGGGAGTCATTTTAAATTGAACATCTTTAGGGAAAAGGTATATATAGCTTTTTGTAAAAGCTCCCCAGGAGGCAATTAAACCTTGATCCATTCAGATGACAACTAGCTTAGCTTCAAAATCAAAATGCTATCACTTTGCAATGAAATCAAATGAGCAAAGGTATTGTTTTCTGAGTGCAAGGCACTGAACCAGAAAAATCCAGTAATTAATGACCATACTAAAAAATTAAAAGCTTGCTTACTCTACAAAAATACATTCTGAAAATATTCTGGTCCGTTAATAAATACCTGCTTGGAGATGGAGGCGTGTGAAGTGACATTGTTGGTACCCCTGTTGTTGGCGTGACGTGGCTCGGTAACTGAGTGCCTTGTGATAAGCTGCGATTTAACTGAGGGGTATTGTTGCTCATCCCCCTCATTGGAAGGCCTAGTGCACCTAATAAGAAAATTCAGAAGAAGGAAATTCATTGCCATCAGGAATGAAATTGGTATCCATCTTCTGGAGTTGGCAATTTAAAACATTTTAAAATGACCTAACATTCAACTCACTGCAAATGGACTCTAATTTTAAACAAAAATTTTAGTCTGAAATTTAATATTTTGATTATGTTTTGTATTTTTCATTTCTATTTTACAATAAATTATGTAAATATAACAAATAAAATGTTACATAATACAAATGGATCTTGTCAAATTCATTAAGGGCATATTTGTGAAACTAGCACATGCAAATATGCCATTAAGAAATTCTGCAATAATGTGTTTTAATTTATAATTAATGTACATAAAAGACAATCATTCCCACTTTGTCATAATATCTTTAATATTATATTATCCTTTGTAAAAGCATTTTAGAGAAATTTATTAATACATATTTTGTAACATTACAAGTTTTACAAACCCAACATATAATATTTAGCAATTGTTAAAAAGAAAACCCTAATCTGATATAGGTATAATTTAAAAAACTGGTATGATTTAAAAATATTTTAAAATATAATGACCCTACATTTTTCCAGCACATCTGGGGCTAAATAGAAGAGTAGATATATTTATAGGTATGCTGTTTAAGACTACTGTGTTTTGCTGTTCAGGTATAAAATTCAAAAATATTAATCAAATTGGACAAACTTATGTTTTAAATGTTTGACATGCTCACTATTTTCAGATGGTATGAAATGTGAATTATTTTGAGATTCAGAATGGAGAGTTAATATCCTCTATGTCTATCTTCCTTTTTCTCTCACAGGCAGGTCTACAGCATCGTTTAGGTCGCCGCCCTGTCTATACAGCATCGTAGGTCACCGCCCTGTCTATACAGCATCGTAGGTCACCATCCTGTCTATACAGCATCGTAGGTCACCGCCCTGTCTATACAGCATCGTAGGTCGCCGCCCTGTCTATGAATGCCTCCTTCCCTCTTCTTCCTGAGCCACGTGTTTTAGTGCTTTGTTTTCAGGGTGCTAACTATTTGATACACTGGTCAATCAAACTTATTTTAGTAGTTAAAGAAAAAAAGACAACTCATTCAGAAAATAATGACTTTAGTGCTGGGGAT
Source organism: Apodemus speciosus (assembly GCA_002335545.1). Taxonomy (NCBI): domain Eukaryota; kingdom Metazoa; phylum Chordata; class Mammalia; order Rodentia; family Muridae; genus Apodemus; species Apodemus speciosus. Next base: position 39,236 of record BDUI01004623.1, read on the forward strand.
TTAAGATATTTTTCCTTCTGGTTTCAGTTTTGGGTCTAAGCATTTCAAATACCTGAAGAGCTGGAGTCTATGCCTTTCACAGAAATAGAATACTACATATTCTGTACTCTCTCTCAGTCTATGCCTTTCACACAGAGTACTATATATACAGTACTCTGGCCAAACATCTGTAAAATATGTCTTTTGGGATCACAAAGAGCTCGAGACTGTACTGAGGGCTAGCTGAAAGCTGTCAACCTCACAGCTTAAGGTACCTAGAAGAGCCCGGCCTAGCGTACATGCGGTCTTGTCACTGTTTTATTTGTGTCTATACAGAGTGTCTGTGACTTTAGGAATGTTGTTGCCTACTATCATTTTCTCTAAATCTGGGACAAAAATAAGGAAGAAAAGAGTTTAAAATCCAGCCTTTGCCCTCCTTCAATCATACAGTTTTCCTAGAGGTGCTGTGGGTGCCTTCTATAAGAAACCCATCAAAATGGTAATTTTCCTAACACATTTCCTAGGGGCCCAGTATGTGACAAATATCATAAAAGCTGCCAGGGAAAATAGCAGTAAAACCAAAAACAGGCACTTAATTAATCTCTACTTCCACACAGTGTCTTAAAGTCAGCTCGAGATGAACATTTCCAGCRGGCTTTATCTGCCAGTTACTCATCTCGAAGTTACCCTTTCAGACGGTAAAGATCCCCTACTCTGTCTACATTTTACAGATAAGAAATCTGATCCCCAGATAAGTTAACTGACTTCTCCAGGGCAACACAAAGAACTCAGGCTAGAATTCGGATCTCTTAAGCCCTCGTGTTCTCAGGGCAGTACCAGAGGGCAGAACAAGGATGTCCACAGCACCGTGAGTGCCTAAGACCTTCACCACTTCCCTCCAGCCTCCTTTTGGATGTGGCTGTACCACCCTCGTCCTCGGCTGTCCCTCTCCTCTCCTCTCCTCTCCCCCTCAACTCTCTACTGTCTGCAGTCTCTCTTCAGCGTCACCTTTCCTTCCTTCTACTTTCAGCACTGGCTTCAAGTCATAACTTCAAATTTCACTCTTTTTGTCCTTTTAAAGAAATTAGGCCCACAAAAAAAAATGACTGTTTTTTTTTTTTTGTCTACAGTAACTTCTATGTGTATTTTTCCATCTGTGTAAGAAAAATGTCTAATTTTAGAACTACTTTAAATATTGTACATAATCTGAATACTGGTAAACATTCTGGCTAAGAAAACAACAATGAGTAATAGGTTTTATTCAATTAAAGACAGGACAATTCTAATTAATTTAGATTAATACGTGGTGGAAGAGGACATTATGAAATAAAGAATGTTTGAATTTTACCCTCCAAATTCATCTTGGTTAAACAGAGAATAAATTTAACACATTTTATTCATTTTGTTGAAATATTCATGAATGATGAAAAGAAAATACATATTACAAACTGTATCACCAATTCTTAAATATTTAATAGGGATAGCTGAAATTTTACTTAAAAATTGAAGCTCTTTAAAATAGAGTAACACTGAATAAAAGTACACAGAGATTTAGAAGACAAAATGTACTAAGCTATTACACTTGAGCTACTCGAGTCAAACTATGACTAACTGGATAGGTTTCGGGGGGGATTTAATCTTCTAATTATAAATAATAATGGAAAATCATCTCTAAAATATCAGGACAAGAACAGCACATACATGCTACAAAAAGAAACCCCTCAGTGACTGTTGGTGGCGTATGTGAACGACAAAAGGTAAGAGGACACGTCTGTGTACGGGAGCTTGTCTGTGAGTATCTGCGGGAACTCAGTGACACTCAAGGACCACCTAACCAAAATTATCTCTGCCTTTTTCCCCTAAACAATTTTTATAAGGAAGACATTTATTCTCCTATTCCGATTTTTACACATAAGGAATGATAATACAAAAATGATTTAAAAGGTCATAGTTCTGAATCAACTTCTTTCAGGAATACCAATGTATGTTTGGAATCAATGCCTACCACATTTGACACGATACTGAACAATGAATTAAACTCTTCATGGACCCTTTTTTCAGAAATCCTTAAAAAATTGATTTAAGCATTCCACAGGGTTGGTGACAGGCCCAGTGGGTAAAGGTGTCCCCCGGCCTGACCCACTGACCCAAATTCTATCCCTAGAATCCAAGTGGTACAAAGAAATTGCCTTTTGCAAGCTGTCTTCCAATGTGCCCTAACACAAGAATGCACACACATTTCATAATTGATGAAAAATATAAGTATGCCATGAGTTTTTGCTAAGAGAGCAGCTTCACACCAACATCTTAAATACTTATAGCAAGTTGTACCATCTAAAGAAGTCCTTTCTAAAGATAAACAGTATTAATATAAGGGGGAAGTTCAGTTACAGCACCAAATGCCCGAACCCTGGCACCTATATGGGGCCTTTCTTTCCATTATACCAAGGATCTAGACTTCTGTAGAAATTCACTGTCACGCCCAAACTGACAAAAGACATAGTCTGAAGTAGGGCTTGACCTCCATGACTTTACCTACAACTTTTCCTGTATTAAGTAAGTTTTCAGGTAAAAACATTTTATTCTGGTATTTCCATCACAAAATTCAAAGAATTTAGAGCAAATTAAAAAACTTCTGAGATCCACTAAATTATGAACTAAGAGGTAAAACAAGCCATTAACCTCAACATGACAGCAGCAGAACTGGAGAGACACCTCGGGGTTTAGTACAGCTCTCAGAAAGGACAACCTAAGTTTGGWTCTCAGCAGCCACAATCAGGAGGTCACAACCACCTCTCACTCCAACTCCAACAGATGTGACACCCTCTGGCTCTGCAGGCTACACACATGAGTGCACATAAACTTACAGACACATAAACATATACATAAAAAACMAAACAGGGCTTTTGAAAACCAGATCACAAGCGACAAAGCAGGAAGCCACCAATCCAGTTTCTGCTCTGGCTTCAAAGTACTTTCATAATTAACATTACTTGCCACTTTTTTAGAGTAAGTTGCTAACTTTTGCTCCTTCTTTACAAACTGTAACTCTGAATTTGGGGAATTCATGGGTGGTAGAAGCTTTACTCTAAGCYACTGATTCTTTCAACCTTCCTGGAATCATGATCAGATCTCCAACCATAAAATTATTTTTGTTTCTACTTCATAATTATAATTTTGCTACTGTTATGAATCATAATGTAAATACCTGATCTGCAGGATGCCTGATATGTGACTCCTGTGAAAGGATCATTCAACCCCTAAGGAGTCGTGACCCACAGGTTGAGAATACTGCCCCTAAACCATCCCAGTGTTTTTAAAGGTATAACCAGGGTTTGGGGATATTATTAAGTACAGCCACAACTTAAGTCTTTACAACTCTGTCAGGACCCCAAAGAAAGAGGTTCTTCTAACCTTAATTAACATTTCCCTGCTCAGATACTCTATGTATGATTAATAATCCTCTTTCATTCCTATTCCTCCCTCTTCTCCAATCTGCCCCTGGAACTTTTCCTTCTCTGGTACAACAGGGGTCAYGATTATGAAACATATACATAGACTAAGGGGTGAGTAAGACCCTGCATTTGGGGGCATGCACAATATTTTGTAGGCTTGGGACTAGAAATGGTCTCCTAGAGACTATATAAATACAACAATGACCACAATCTAAGTTGGGAAATGAATGGTAGTGGTAATGCTGCAAAACCAGGCGGCTAGAGCTGGCATGACAGGTAAGTCTGAAACGCTGTGTGAGAATGCAGACAGGTGACAAGGTCAATGGTGCTGCCCACAGTCCCTGATGCTCAGGGCCTAGGAAACAAGGGGAAAGAAAATGAGAGGGGACCGATTATAGACCTCAAGGAGCAYATGCCTTACCCAAGCTAAGGGTATATCAGATGGCAAAGATGGATAAAGCAAACTGGTTCTAAAATTCAAAACTAGGAACAAGAAACTGTTGTGAACTAGAGAATACCAGACACAAGCAGCTCTGCAGGACAATTCTCATGGCACAGTTGCACACATTTCCACAAGCAAACTTTGTTTACTTCCCCAACTTAAAGGTCCACTATAGATTATTAATACCCAGTCACATAATGATACAGGTATCAAATCTTATAAATATGGTAATTTTTCCAAACACTATATAATAAGCTGTATAGACCGTATTCCCAAACTATCCCAAATCTGACTCCTTCTCAGTCACTAATCCAATCCCCATGCTCCTGCCTGACTCTCACTCCTTCCCCATTCAGCTCACTTTCTACAAAGCAAAGTAAGGGTTACAAAGGAGGGGGCATCGTAAAACCTTTGCTATTCATATAGAACAGCAAACTAAATAGTAACTAGAACTTAGTCAAATTACTACTTTCTTTTACATTTATGTATTTCCTTTGTGTGTATGTAGAGGTCAAAGGACAACTTGTAGAGTTGGGACATCAGGCTGGCACCAGCTGCCTTTACAAGAGCCAGCACACGGGCTAGATTCTTCTTTTATTATGTGTACGGATATTTTGCCCGTTCATGCCTGTTTACGTGTGCTTATGGTTCCTGAAGAGGCCAAAAGAGAAAAATGTCAGATCCTCTGGAACCACAGTCACCGATGTTGTAATCTGCTATGTGGGTGCAGGGAACAGACCCTGGAGGGTCCTCTGAAAGAGCAGCCATCTCAGCAGCCCAGTCTGAATTCTTTAGCGAATGCTTACAAGGCTCCCTANGATTATGAAACATATACATAGACTAAGGGGTGAGTAAGACCCTGCATTTGGGGGCATGCACAATATTTTGTAGGCTTGGGACTAGAAATGGTCTCCTAGAGACTATATAAATACAACAATGACCACAATCTAAGTTGGGAAATGAATGGTAGTGGTAATGCTGCAAAACCAGGCGGCTAGAGCTGGCATGACAGGTAAGTCTGAAACGCTGTGTGAGAATGCAGACAGGTGACAAGGTCAATGGTGCTGCCCACAGTCCCTGATGCTCAGGGCCTAGGAAACAAGGGGAAAGAAAATGAGAGGGGACCGATTATAGACCTCAAGGAGCAYATGCCTTACCCAAGCTAAGGGTATATCAGATGGCAAAGATGGATAAAGCAAACTGGTTCTAAAATTCAAAACTAGGAACAAGAAACTGTTGTGAACTAGAGAATACCAGACACAAGCAGCTCTGCAGGACAATTCTCATGGCACAGTTGCACACATTTCCACAAGCAAACTTTGTTTACTTCCCCAACTTAAAGGTCCACTATAGATTATTAATACCCAGTCACATAATGATACAGGTATCAAATCTTATAAATATGGTAATTTTTCCAAACACTATATAATAAGCTGTATAGACCGTATTCCCAAACTATCCCAAATCTGACTCCTTCTCAGTCACTAATCCAATCCCCATGCTCCTGCCTGACTCTCACTCCTTCCCCATTCAGCTCACTTTCTACAAAGCAAAGTAAGGGTTACAAAGGAGGGGGCATCGTAAAACCTTTGCTATTCATATAGAACAGCAAACTAAATAGTAACTAGAACTTAGTCAAATTACTACTTTCTTTTACATTTATGTATTTCCTTTGTGTGTATGTAGAGGTCAAAGGACAACTTGTAGAGTTGGGACATCAGGCTGGCACCAGCTGCCTTTACAAGAGCCAGCACACGGGCTAGATTCTTCTTTTATTATGTGTACGGATATTTTGCCCGTTCATGCCTGTTTACGTGTGCTTATGGTTCCTGAAGAGGCCAAAAGAGAAAAATGTCAGATCCTCTGGAACCACAGTCACCGATGTTGTAATCTGCTATGTGGGTGCAGGGAACAGACCCTGGAGGGTCCTCTGAAAGAGCAGCCATCTCAGCAGCCCAGTCTGAATTCTTTAGCGAATGCTTACAAGGCTCCCTATGATCTGAGACATTCAGGAGCTCGTTCGCTGATGTCCCTGCTGATGCTCCTCTGTCAGTATGTGACTTAYTAGAGCTTCCTAGCTTTCCCGTACTCAAAGGTTCCTTCAAGGCCATTCATTCCAGGAACTCAGGCTTCCACACTAAAGTTAACTCCTGAGAGACAGAGCAGGCTTTTTGCTGATTCATGTAAAGTATGAACTCCTCACACATCTCATGAGCCTGACTGATAATTCTGTCCTACTCATTACAAAAAACTGCAGTATTTCCTCAGTTGTGCACTGTGAAAAACAGGAACTTTGTTACATGTTATACTGTTGATTAGGTCTTGGCACAGAACCTTATTCAGGGCAGCACTCATCAGTAAATGATGAGTGCATATATGTCACAGAGTCTTCAGGAGACAGTTGCTCAGTAGCTTCTTGGCATCTGTAGATTCAACACTATCACTAGGGTCATGACTTCAGCTCTTGGGTTTCAAAAACTGTGTTCTTAGCTCATATTCTGATCACTACTCGTACAAAGGAACTTAATTCTGGCTCTATCACTTGCTATCTACAAGACCTTACAACTTACAGCTCCTTAACCTCTCATGGACCTGTAAAGATTAACACACAGTAAATACTGGGATGCGAGCTTTCCCCCTCATTTTAATGTGTGTATGGCAGTTGAAAGACCCAACAAATGATCTTAATGGCAAAGAAAAATGAGGCAGTTTAATTAACTGAGTTTCCATAGAAAAACAGACATTTTATGGGGGAAAACTTGATGATACAACTTTGATCTTTAATCCATATGAAAGATTATACTTTACTATTAGCTGACACCAAATGACAACCAGAAAGTTCCCCATTCCCTCAATTATTTTATCATTAAACTATCTAAGGACATATACCAATAATATATGTGAGCTTATCTTTCTCATTATATAACAGCAAATATCTACTAAGTACTTTTCATAAACAAAGTCCTAATGACACAAAGACAATCAAGACACACAGTAAGAAATAGCAGTGTGTTTACTATAGTATGCTCCCAGTATCAAGGAGAATGGTCCTATCCACATACCTCTCTCTAGTGTCTAGGATGCTATGACATATGCAGTAGGCAGGGAACAAGCACATCAAACTCAGTTCCTAAAGCAACTGGAAGTTACTTTCCCTGTGCTTCACACTGTCTGGATCATCACTTTTAAACTGTCTCAGTTATGCTCTTACTCTACAAAGTCAATTGTGATCTCAAATGAGTAGCAGTTAGAATTAGGTACTATGCCACCACTTGCCAAGTCAGGACTCTAAATCCTAGGAAGACTTATTTTTATTCTCAAGTAGCCTGGGACCTTTCCGAATCCAGACACAAATGTCTACGGTCCATCAGGACAGCTAGTTAACTGTCTAAACATTAAGACACACACTAGCAGACACTAAATAAAGTTTTCCTTTTCCCACTTCCAAGGTTGTAAATACTTAGCTGAGTAATGAAAGATTACTCCAACTATACAACTCCTTCATTCCAATGCAATGAAGATCTAGGAGAAAAGGATTCCTGGTTCTTTGTCTGCTTCAATCAAGTAAGTTTAGGGCCCAGGAACACGCAAGGCTGTAAGACTCACTCAGATCTTATCAACACCATTAGAAAACATCATGCAACTTGAATATAATGTGCTGCCTGGCTCTTATCAACTGCTGAGCAGTCTCCACACAAGCCCTTGGGTAAGGTCTCATGTTTACAATTGTGATTCAATTATATTACTCTTGGGCTTGAAATTATACAATCCTCTAATTCAGTATTTTCTGGATACCTTATATGCTTACTACATAATCACTTCTACCCCGATCTGGCAAAATGTAGGTTCAAGCACTCCTGTATCCATTCCAAGATGACCCCCACCCTGCTGTCTAATTTCATTAAGTTTTAGTTCTGGGAAAGATAGCTTTCTTTATGGTCCTCTATTTTTAACTTTTAAAAAATCAAGAATAAGCAAAAAGTTGGGAGTATAGATTTAAGTATTAAAATGCTTTGCCTAGCATGTGCAAGGCCTCAGCTCAATATACAGCAGCCAAACATAAAAACAAGTCCCACCAATCCTAGCATGCTGAAGGAACAGGCAGGAGTATCTGAGTTACTGACTAGAATGTCTATAATAAGACTCTGTTGCAAAAAACACAAAGACAAAYAAACAAACAAAAAAACAGAAACAACAAAAACCCAGATGGATAGTACATTTGAATAGCGTATATCACTAATGAACTTGTAAAATATAAATAGAGTTAATGGTAGCACTCAGTAGAACTGAGGTGAAAAAAAGTACTTTTAAGTTCTGCTAATCTCCTGTGTGATTATAATAAGTTGCCGTAAGAATAACATCTCCAATCTAGTCCTTTGTTAATTCTTTCTTTCGATCCCTCACTAACGTTAGCGCCTCACATTTCAGCATACAAGTAAAACTGTGACCCCTTCTAAGTCTCRACAACAACAAAGCATGTTTGTTACACATGGCTTCTTTTAAAACTAGTTAGTATCTTTAAGATGTTTTTTCAAAGAAAAATAATTTGCTCACTCCTCAATCTCTGTATGCCCTTCCCACATCAAGCAAAGCAAACTAAAGTTAGATGTCAGTCAATGTCTGCCATACCAAGGACACTGTTACCTTCCAAACAGAATCCATCCCCCAAAGCACTACCACATCTGCAGCTTAAAAAAAAACTTCAAGGCCTAGACAGCCGGTTACAATCACTATTACAAAACAACTTCATTTTTTCAGATATATGTTTTATTCATTTTCTGTCTTCATTCTACTATGATAAACTGTGGACTTTAAAAAGAAAACAGGCTAATACAGATGTTGAAACAGAAGAGAGCTTTAAACAACTGAGTATTTGTATAAGAAGGCTTCCCCAAAGGGGTAAAAGTCACACCATACATAAGATAACAAGAACATAATATAAGGCTTTAAAAATGTTGGATTAACAGGTAGAAAAAAATTTGTAGATAAATAAGGAACTCCACTTTTAATAAAAAAGCCTTTAAAATATGTTCTTGCTTAAATATGAAATTAATATTTATATTAATATTACTAGTTCTATATTAGAAAACTACCTCAAATCAAAGAGGAAAACCATAAAGACAAGGGGAAAATAAAGATGAAGACAATGCTTTTTATACAAAATAAGGACCCCCACCCCCACCCCCATTGCCCAAACCTTAAAATCAATGCACAGGGCAAAGTAATAGGACACACTTTTCTGGTACTTAGCAAAAACCTGCTTCTCTTCACACAAGGCAAGTTCCAAACTAAACTCATTTTTACTTGAAACTGATGAAGTGACTAGATACTGTCCTCTACTGTTTGATGGTAAATTAGAACACTTTATCCCAGCCTCCATTAACAACAATAATGAGAAATCAGCAGACTATTTTACACTAAAAAAGATGATATAATCTTATTAATATGTAACATTTTGGTAATTTAATTTGAAAAAATAAAAAAACTTATAATTTAATTTTATAAAATTTTATGTGATGGTATATAGCTAACATTTATTGAGCACTTACTATGCGCTAGGCACTGTGCTAAGCGCTTTAAAAGTATAATGCTTTATAAAACAAAATCTTACATAAAGAAAAAACTGAACTATGAGTAAAAATTTAGGTGTTATAACCAGAAAGAACCAAAGCAAAATGAATAAATTAATATTTTTCTACCACATGAAAGCTATTTCACAAAACTATTGGTAAATAATGGGCTTACAGTAATAGGTAAAATTCTAAACTAACCAAAAATCTTTGACTTCCTCCTACTAAAAGCACAAGAATGGCTACTTTTAATTGTTTAGCAAATTTCTGAGACACCGTGAAAGAATGTATAATGTCAAAATAAATTGCAACATATGTTATATTCAAGAAATAATAAATTGAGAATTAGTAAGTCCCAACAAAAYGAGGTTTACTACAAAAGTAAAATATAATTTTGAAAATTAACTATCTTTTGTTAAGCCCTTCTGTAAACCCACAAAGGTAGAAATTGATTCTTCTTTTTTCCTTAAATATAAAGTATCCCAGAATAAGTACAAAATTCTTACTTTGTTGCCCGTATAAACTTGCCCCAAATTGAGACAGCTGACCTGATGTAGATGGTGATGCCAGCATCTAGAAACAAATTAACGATATTAGAGCATAAAGAAAGACAGAATATTGTAGTTACATCTTACAAGTCTTCTACTTCATACCATAAATGTRAGACCCAACCCAAGTGCTCATTCATCAAACATAAGCATTTCTTACAAAGACTACCACAACCAGATGAAACCAAATTGTTCAAATAGAAATCATTAATACTATGAGGGTTTTTAAGTTACACTAAAGTAAAACGACACTATTACTTCACTTAAAAAAGAAAAGTGAGGCTACTAAAAAAAATATACAAAGCTAAACTCTCAAAGTTAGCTTAATTTATGTGTGACTTTAGTCTATACATTTAAGCAAATTCTAAGTTCAGCCTGTTATCAAAATGAAAGTTTGTACTTTGTAAAAGTATTTGTTGATTTTTATATTCACACAGCTATGTAAGTTGAGAAAAAACCATCAGAAAGAACAGCAAACTAAGTAAAAATACAACTAAAGCGTCTGATTTACAGGGTTTCTTAGTCAGTGACACTGACTCCATGGCATTCTCTGTACGATGATGCCTTTCAATGTACAAGAACTCGCTCTCCTGGAAAAATATAAATTCTTAAATGGTATGTTACATTCACAAAAAAGGCTGTTTCTTTTTGTCTTTCTTTCTAGACAGGGACGCAGGAGTGTCGGTTATAAACCGTTATTTACGCTGAACACAGGAGGACATGTCAACAGTGTTTCATTATTCCATCTACACAACCATCAAAACATTCTTATTAAGCAAAACATGGGCCATGACATCAAGACGTTTATAATCTAGTGGGGAAAGAGGAAATATGTGTTATACTGCAAGTGCCACAGCAGAAGTGCAGCACCACTGGAAAAGACCACTCTGCTCAGAGATGAAGGGATCAGTCCATTTCTGTAGGGGTAACACTTGTTAGAGGCCAACAATACACAGCTAATTGTTACATCAATGTCATAATCAAAGTGCATGGTGAGAAATAGGGGTGAACAGACAATAGCTGATTAGGAAAGGAGAGAAAGCTCAGTCCTATTGAAGAATATAAAAATGGGAAATAAAAGAATCTTGTGGGGACAAGATTCCAAAAGGTCTTCTTTAAAGTCAAACAAAAATTCCTTCTTACATCCACTATGTGTACCCTAGACAATTATATTATATTAATACTCAAACTACATAACCTTTAATCAAATAGGTTAAAACATGACCAAATTCTTCTGTTTGGGCAATAGTCACTACTATTACCATATTAACTATAAATATTTTATACACATATTAATGATGTACAATTTTTTAGTAACCCTGTGGCTGGTGACAAAAGGTCTATATACAATAGTTAAGAATCRTGAGCTTGTTACCACGACTAGCTATAAAACAAAGAAGTGGTGCTTTCAGAGGTTTCACATATAAGACATTGGCCAATATGAACATGTAACTTACTTTGAATAAAAATCTTCAAATGGACATCTTATAATGTATACTTACTGAATACTTAATGCAAARGAACACACCTTAGTGTACTTTCTCATGTGTGCTGATGCCTGAGCTCTGGGGAACTGAGAAGAGCAGGGTAGAAGGAGAGAGCACTGTGGAGTGAACCCTCAGCACTGCGTGACAGTACACACCACCTCCTACACCAGTGCTCCACAAGTCACTAAACAGTGCTTCTCACCAACAAAACAGCTTAATGAAAACTAGAAACGAATCCTGGCAAAATATCAACTATTAAAAGACCTCAAAAAGTTATGTATTGAAATGGTAAGGTAATCGTAAAAACAATTTCTTAGAAGAACATAAAATCTTAAACCAAGAAAGCCATTACAGTAGACAATGCAGTATAAGTAGAAAACCCAGCTTTACCGTCTCAAAAATGGTAAATGGTGGGAAAAGATTAAGTGCTACATTATCTACAGAATGATGAAACTATCAAGTACACTATCATGTTCCCAGTTTAAAACTATACTATGCAATGTCTACATCTCTCAAGGACTATATTCTGCAGTCAAACAACACGACAAAAACTTAAAGAAGCAGCTGAAATGTGGCCCTAGTTACTTATTTTCCCAAGGTGTTAAGCAGCTGGCCCCTTTCCCTTTCCTGACTCCCCCAGCATGTATCAGCACGTCAGACTATGGCTTTGGCTGTTGTGTTTCTGAGACAGGACGCCAACGTGCAATGCAGGCTGACCTCAAACACATGATCCTCTTTCATCTATCTCCCACGGTGGTGGCTTCAGGACTCTGGCTGAAAATTCTTAACTTACAAAATACTGAACACAGTACGGTATGGAATTAAAATTTTAAAATAAAACTTCTCTAACAAATATTTAAAAAATTAGAATTAAAATATATCCTCCCTAGTCTGATCTAATTTACTTAAAGGGATAGTGAGAGTTCCTCTGCTTATTATACTTCAAGAAGAAATTATTAGCTTTTGACTATATCTTATCTAGACAAAAAAAATGAGACCAAGAAAGTATATTTATGTATATGTGCACAAACATACACAAACATACAAGCATAAAAATCTAAAAGAAAAAAATTTTTTTTGAGACAGGGTTTTTCTGTGTAGCCCTGGCTATCCTGGAACTCACTCTGTAGACCAGGCTGGGCTCGAACTCAGAAATCCACCTGCCTCTGCCTCCCAAGTGCTGGGATTAAAGGCGTGCATAACCACTGCCCAGCTAAAAGAAAATTTTTAAGTTTAAAAGCAATGATTTAAAAAAAAAATGAAACCAAATAAATCTAATAAACAGAAGAACAAGGAGGTGGTACTACACTAAAATGAACAAGAGGAAGGGAATGGGACAGCAGAAGACACAAAAATAAAATGGTCAATAAGTTAAAAAGCTGACAATTCTGAATCAGATGCAGTAAACTAAGCATTTTCATAAATAACTGTTTAAAATGATAAAATAATGAATTCCTCAATAACAGAAACTAAGATTAAATTGCTCTTACTGAAAGGAAAAAAGGATGCCAGTGGAAGTTTCTATATATGRTGCTGTCTTGAGTTCCTTCCTGGTTAGTGACTGAAGTATGAATTTATCGAAAGACACAGGATTTGGGTCTAGCAATCAAAAGGTTCTTCAATATGCAGTCGTCTGTAACAAGGACACTTGCACACAGTCACTCAAATTATCTCTCAAAACATTGTTTTCCAACTTACAACATACTTTCTCACACACACACACACACACACACACACACACACACACACACACACACACACACACAAACTTTGCCATTACAGATTAACCATCTTTCAGTAATTCAAACCTCCAAATCCAAGTATTCTCCCCAACAGAAACCCAAAATTCAAAAAACTGAAAAAAAATTTTATCAGTCATGGTGTGTTTAAAGTTTTAGAACTGGCCATTTGTGGATTTAGTACTTCTTCTCATGTTTTGGATTGAGAAATTCTTAATACTAATTGATAATCAAACATTTTACAGCCTGGCGGTGGTGGCTCACACCTGTAATTCCAGCACATGGCAGGCGGATTTCTGAGTTCGAGGCTAGCCTGGTCTACAGAGTGAGTTCCAGGACAGCCAGAGCTACACAGAGAAACCCGGTCTCGGAAAACAAAACAAAACAAAACAAAATTTACAAAAACAGGTATGGTGAAAGAAAACATTTTACAACTATTTTTCTAGATAGTGAAACTGGATGCTTCACAGATCTATCATTTTCTTTCCATTTTACATTTTAACTTTAAAATACTGTTTGAAGATAATGGGATTGCTAATAAATTCTAGAAACAACGTCACCTTTAACTCCGTTATTCTTACACAGTGCGGCCCAAGCTTGCCTGAGGCACTCGATGACCCTGTCTTTTAAAACAAGCAAAAACAAAAAACCCTGACATACACACCATATTCTCTATTAAAGTTTATAAGATGATTTTAAAGATTTTTAATATTCCATCTTCCAATAATTTTCAACAGTATCTATTCCCATTTTCTTCAATGAAAGCAATGTATTATTTACTAACTACTATAGATTCTAAAAGCATGCATCTAACTATATAGACATAAATCCTTGCCCTGATTAGCTTAAATTCTAGTGGATTAAATAATAACCAGGTATTTTAGGCAGTGATAAATGCTATGCATTTATCCTTAATATAAAGTTGTTTAAAATTTCATCTTTATTATTTTATCTGCATGTGTACGTGTGTGGCTGTACATACCCCACAGCTCCTAAATGGAGGTGTCTGGGGACAATTTGTCGKGAATCGGTTCTGTCTGTCATATGGATGCAAACTCAGATGATCAGGCCCCCTGGCAGCAGGCACTTTAACCAGCTAAATCATGGAAATGCTTGGAGTTTTAAAATCCAGAGACTTTAGAAGACAATGGGAATAATGCTGATAGTGTAAATTAAAGTTTTTATGATGATAGTGTAAATTAAAGTTTTTATGAAATAACGATTAAAAGGAAGCCTTCTCAGGTAATAAATATAGTTAAATACAAAACTCAATGTGAAAGGGAGACAACCACAGAAGGTTCTGGGAGTGAGGGTGCCAAATTGGGGAGGGGGGGCGCGGGGAAGGGAAGGAAGAAGAAATGATCAGAGATTCAAACACTCTAACTCCTTTATGTAGTTAATACTAATCATGAGAGAGACAGTCACAAGAGATATCCTTACTTTATACGAGATTGTAACAAACTACTCTTACTGGCGTGGAAATCAGGATTATTATCTGTAAAGGCGGTAGGCTAATGTGCTCTCAAGGCTAGGTGTGAGTTCATAATGGCTGGATTAAGTACACAGCAAACTCTTACTCATTGCTATTATAATACCATACATGTGGTTTTCTCAATCTATTGGAAATATATCTTACAGGTCATGCTTAAAAATCAAAGGTCTGGAAAGAGGACATTCGAAAGAACTGGTTAGTAATTTAACCAGCAAAGAGTTAAAGATACTTTTAAAGTCATGCAGATGGGGAGATTATATTTGTGCTCTATGACTAGAATAAGCAGAAAAAAATGCATTTAATTAATGATTTCAGAGAAGGTATAGTTTAGCTGCCTCCCAAGTGCAGACACCATAGAGGCTTAAAGAATTCTACTTAAAGAGATAATTCAAAGTCGGATTATTTTCTCCAACCCTCTCCTCCAAAGGCTTCATCAAGAAAGACTAAACTGACGTCAACACTCGAGCACTAGCCAGCTTTCCTRTAGTACAAATTACTATTAAAAATTATGTTTTCATTTATTGCTACGCTCTCATTGAATTCTTATATCTGAGAAATTTCCAGAAATGACACAAAATAGCCATTATTTGCAAAGATTTAAACAATTACCTGAAAATCCAGAGAATCAAGTGGAATAATACTAATAATCATATTAAGAGCACCTGAAGAACATATTATTTTTCTTTAAATATTTAACTATTCATTCGATCCTTACACTACCACCAGCTAGTTACACACTGCTGTTCCTATGTTCCAGATGAGGTACATACATACAAACTGCTTACTGCCCTAGGACACAGCTCATAAATCATGCAGCTGAAATGTAAACTCATATTAGGGTTTCTACAGCCCAAATTCAGTCACCAAAGCAATTAAAAACACTTTGCAAAAAGCACGTGATTATATATAAATTCACAATATATATAACAGCAAAGAATTCAATACTGCATGAAAACATCAATGAGAAAGCCTTCCTTGGCGTGAGACAGTATGGTGGTAAAGCACTTATTTGCTGCACAAAGATTCGAGCAAGTCCATGACAAGCAAGGCACGGTGGATGGGGCAGTGTTATCCCAGTRTGTGGTGGGTAGTGGAACAGAGGGACTTCTGGCCAATCTGCCTACCCTCAACTGTATGCCCAGATCTCAGTAAGAAACACTCAGAAAACAAGGAGATGGCTCCCAAGGAAGAACTGAGGTTGACCTCTGACCTCTGGCCTCCACAAGTAAAACATAAATTCAATCCCACCAGGAACACTCCCCTAACCCTGCACACACACAAGACCCTCTCCTTAAGACTGGAATGAAAAGAGCAATATTCCGCTCCTGAGCTACACTCCTGGTCAAGAAAGAGCCTTCTGAGAGGAAGTCAGTATTGGTATTGAAATTAGCATTAATGTACACTAATGGCATAAATTTTCATAAAGGGATATAGGAGCCTTTATCTGAGTTTTTAAAATGGTCTATAGAGCCAAAGCAATTCGAACTACTTAGTCTAGATACAGATTCAGTATGAGTTTTAAAACATGCCCAAGAATTGATGCCCAACATCGGAAACGTTCATATACTAAAGAGGGCCATTTTACTCAGCCAYTTAGTAAATATTCTCAAAGATAAGCAAATTACTCTCTATGATCAAAATTTAGCACACTATTTGTTTTGTAGATTGCATAACCAAGAGTGTTTCTCTCATTATAGCTATGTAGCATCCTTCATTCCACCTCTTAGCCTACAAGAGCCAAGTTACTACCTGGCTTTGAAAGAAAAACATTCGTTGGCCCACAATCTGAAATATAWATGGTATAAAGACAACTGGATAATACCACAAAAGACAAGTATCTGCCACCTCATTGTTCATACCTTCAATCAGAATACATTTCTAATGGGCAGAAGTTATAAATCAGGTTATGAAATAAAATAGGAAAATATAGTAAGAATTTTGAAATTTTGGGTTCTTTGAAAAATACAGAAATATTGTAAGAATATGTTTTCATTTTAATGCCAGATGTGGGATATGGTGCTACTTCAAATGCTGTCCACAACAGCTAACTATTATTTGTCTTGTGCTCTAGCAAGGATGATAAATTTCTGCAACTGTTTGACATTTGGAATTCTGGGGACTTTTCAGAGGGGTTGGGGGCTGTTGACTGGTTCTTGCTTGGTCACTGTTGGTCACAGTTTAAGTAGTCATATTCAAAGAACAAGAAGAAATTAGTTATCTTGATGGCAAAGATCAAACAAGCCCCAAGGAACTTGTAGCCCTAGTCAGCAGGAAGTAGTTCTCAAGATGATGGAGCCCTTTTTCTTTCTATCCTTTTTTCTCCTCTCCAGTGTTAGAGGGCTCAAAGGATGGGAAAGGGGTGGAGACGTGTGGAAGAAAGAAGAACCTATAAACCTGCAAAAGACTAGCTCAGGAAAATCCTAGGATTGTGTAAACCAGAAAACATTTTCAAAACTCCCTTGGCTAGAGATGCAGCTCAGCGGTAGAGGACTTGTCTAGTACACACCAGGCCCCATGTTCAATCCTCATCATACATGAAAACAGAGAAAGCCACAAAAATAATGACAACTGTTTGCAGAAATAATTTACACTGATTTAATCATTACAAAATTTAGCCATATTAAAATATCACATGGTGCTCCCTTAATATGGACAACTTTTATGTTCTCTGTATTAACCATAAATGTTATTTTAAAGAGAAAGTATCGAGGGATCCTTTTTAATAAGATGATTAATCTATGTAATATAAAAAGAATAAACTAAAGAGGAAAATTTGCAAAAATACTTGCAATTTTTAAAAAAAGAGGTCAARCCCATATCGAGAGAAATACAAGAAGGCACAAACATGAGTGACACAACAACTACATACGGTCATTAAGAATCGGAGAGATGTCACTCGGTGTGCATTAASTCTGTACTTTCCACTGTTTTGATACACTGAATGTAAACTGTCTGCCGTATGCTCATGTGTCAACTGACGCCACTGTTCGGAAAGGCTGCAGACCCCCGAGAGGAGCCTGGCTAGAAAAGGGGATCCCTGGGAGCAGGCCTTGAGGTTTTATAGCCGGGGCTCACACTCTGCTTCCTGACTGTGGACGCTGTGTGATCAGCTGACAACCTCTCCCTTCACACCACTGGCTTCTGCTGCTACGCCTTCCCTGCCACAAAAGAGTGGATCTCCCTCATCTGCCGAGTCGGAGGATGTCCTCCCTTCCTTAGGCCACTTCTCTTTGKTATTCTGTTACAGCAGTGAAAAAGGACACTTATACATCACAACAATAAACTACTTTGGTCTACACGGCAAGACTTATGAGCTGGTACTCTTATAGACATGGGGATGCTGGTGAGAATGAAAGTTATTACACACATTCTGATGAAAGATGCCATCATGGTCCAGGAATTTTCATTGTTAGAATTCTGATGAAAATATCTGAAGTATAAAATCACAATTCTAACAGTTAATTAGTCCTAACTAGATTTGAGGTCTTTTGATCTATGTNATGGTATAAAGACAACTGGATAATACCACAAAAGACAAGTATCTGCCACCTCATTGTTCATACCTTCAATCAGAATACATTTCTAATGGGCAGAAGTTATAAATCAGGTTATGAAATAAAATAGGAAAATATAGTAAGAATTTTGAAATTTTGGGTTCTTTGAAAAATACAGAAATATTGTAAGAATATGTTTTCATTTTAATGCCAGATGTGGGATATGGTGCTACTTCAAATGCTGTCCACAACAGCTAACTATTATTTGTCTTGTGCTCTAGCAAGGATGATAAATTTCTGCAACTGTTTGACATTTGGAATTCTGGGGACTTTTCAGAGGGGTTGGGGGCTGTTGACTGGTTCTTGCTTGGTCACTGTTGGTCACAGTTTAAGTAGTCATATTCAAAGAACAAGAAGAAATTAGTTATCTTGATGGCAAAGATCAAACAAGCCCCAAGGAACTTGTAGCCCTAGTCAGCAGGAAGTAGTTCTCAAGATGATGGAGCCCTTTTTCTTTCTATCCTTTTTTCTCCTCTCCAGTGTTAGAGGGCTCAAAGGATGGGAAAGGGGTGGAGACGTGTGGAAGAAAGAAGAACCTATAAACCTGCAAAAGACTAGCTCAGGAAAATCCTAGGATTGTGTAAACCAGAAAACATTTTCAAAACTCCCTTGGCTAGAGATGCAGCTCAGCGGTAGAGGACTTGTCTAGTACACACCAGGCCCCATGTTCAATCCTCATCATACATGAAAACAGAGAAAGCCACAAAAATAATGACAACTGTTTGCAGAAATAATTTACACTGATTTAATCATTACAAAATTTAGCCATATTAAAATATCACATGGTGCTCCCTTAATATGGACAACTTTTATGTTCTCTGTATTAACCATAAATGTTATTTTAAAGAGAAAGTATCGAGGGATCCTTTTTAATAAGATGATTAATCTATGTAATATAAAAAGAATAAACTAAAGAGGAAAATTTGCAAAAATACTTGCAATTTTTAAAAAAAGAGGTCAARCCCATATCGAGAGAAATACAAGAAGGCACAAACATGAGTGACACAACAACTACATACGGTCATTAAGAATCGGAGAGATGTCACTCGGTGTGCATTAASTCTGTACTTTCCACTGTTTTGATACACTGAATGTAAACTGTCTGCCGTATGCTCATGTGTCAACTGACGCCACTGTTCGGAAAGGCTGCAGACCCCCGAGAGGAGCCTGGCTAGAAAAGGGGATCCCTGGGAGCAGGCCTTGAGGTTTTATAGCCGGGGCTCACACTCTGCTTCCTGACTGTGGACGCTGTGTGATCAGCTGACAACCTCTCCCTTCACACCACTGGCTTCTGCTGCTACGCCTTCCCTGCCACAAAAGAGTGGATCTCCCTCATCTGCCGAGTCGGAGGATGTCCTCCCTTCCTTAGGCCACTTCTCTTTGGTATTCTGTTACAGCAGTGAAAAAGGACACTTATACATCACAACAATAAACTACTTTGGTCTACACGGCAAGACTTATGAGCTGGTACTCTTATAGACATGGGGATGCTGGTGAGAATGAAAGTTATTACACACATTCTGATGAAAGATGCCATCATGGTCCAGGAATTTTCATTGTTAGAATTCTGATGAAAATATCTGAAGTATAAAATCACAATTCTAACAGTTAATTAGTCCTAACTAGATTTGAGGTCTTTTGATCTATGTRTCTATACTTTTAAAAGTTATAGATTGCCTATATTGTCTGTAATAAGAAAAAGGTAACAGCAATAGCAACAATTTTCCTTGCAAAGAAACAAAAGTTTTGAGATATTTTTGCTTACAGGCAAAGTCAGAACACAAGCATATCTGAATTGCTTTTGAGTTCATTCTTCATCTGTCTATTATATTACTTCTTAATTTAGCACCAAAGTTTCCTGAAGGAAAATATTCTGTCACTTCTGTGCCAATCAACTACATTAGAATAGTATTAATATATGTGAGCCTCTGGGTAAAGTGGATATACTAATTCTGGTTTTAAAATCATAGTAGTCCTGGAAGGCAGACATGTCTTATTTTCTAAATATTTATTTTTATGAGTATAGGTGTTTTGCCTTGTGTGTATGTCTGTGTACCACAGATATGCAGTGCCTAGGAGGTCAGAAGAGGGTGTTGGATTTCCTGAAATGGGAGTTGGAGATGGTTGGGAGTTGCCATGTGAGTGTCAGGAATAGAAGCCGGGTGGGTCCTCTCAAAAGAGCTGCCAGTGATCTTCATCGTGAGACATCTTTCTAGCCCTGACAGACATTTCTTTGTTATTGTCTACATAAGCTCAATTCTGAATTTCAGTTTGCATCTTCACATGTTCGTAATTCCATCCTTCCATGAGCATATCCATTGCACTTTTCTAACAAATGTTGCTTTATTACATATCCATTGTAAAATGTACAAGTTTTATAGTTTCTGCAATAATACTATCAAATATTACAYCCAAATGTTTTTGCAACACTAGTAATTGAGCCCAAGGCTTTGCTCATACTAAGAACTTACTCTACCACCAAACTACACTCCTGACTTTTTAATCTTCAGAATCAACTCTAAAATCAGACACATGGAAATACTACTTAGCATGCACATCAAACAGAAATAGTGTGATAGTCAAGGAACACTATAAAACTAGGAGACACTACTCCATATGGTATTAAAGGGCGCACTGGATAAACAAAGCCAATAYACACAAGGTTTAGAGGGAAAATAAGGCATTGGTGATTTGTTTCTAAAACAAGAAATTTTTCAAGTAACAATAATGAAGAAAGGCTGGGACTGGGGAAATGGGATAGGTTCCTAGTGTTAGCTTAGGTTGGGCCAATTTGTGATCTTTAAAAACTGGTGAGTGAATTAGTAATAATGAGCTTTAATTTAAAAAGGACATTTGTCACATATTTTAAACATTTAAAACAGAACCGAGAACACTGCTAAAGGAATTAGGAAATAACAAATTTATAAAGCACTGAAAGGAAAAAAGCAGCCGAACAAATATACAGCATCAGAATATAACTGGTTTGACTAAAAGATTCATAAACTAGATTAAAATGACTTAAATTGTTTTAAAATATCCTATACATTTAACAACCTTTCATGTGGAAGGAATTACTGCTCTACTAGTCTTCCAAAGCATACCTCTACACTGYATAATCTACACAGTACCAACGACTGTGACTGTAGTCTCTGTAGCTGTGGAGTTTCAGCCAGGATGTACAAATGTGCTTGCTTAACTTTGTAAGCACACCTGCTTTATTATAAATAAAATACTTCTCATGGAACAAAAAACCCAGATTACCTCAAAGTTAGTCTTTAGTCCATGTCTTTGAGTACTTCCTATAACAACATCATTATTGCTTAAGAATCAAGGACACTAACATTTCCCATGCCAGAGCAAGGTGTATCTTTTTGTCCCAGGCCTATGCCTATGCCAGGCACAGACAATCCCCTGGAGTCCACATGCTCCTCCCTCTTCACGGCTGCTGAGGAAGCGGGGTGACTTACATCTTTCTCTGACCGGTGTGGGAACATAGAAGACTGGCTGTAGTACATGCTCTCATCATGGTAGTCGCTGTCCACCCCCTCTACAAACTTCTTTCTTGAAGCACCAAACATGCTGTTTGTCACCTAAACAAAAATATTACTTTTATCAAGAGTAGTATTTTGAAAAAGTCAGGCTTTACTTTACCCCTATAGAAACAAAATAGGTACGTCCTGCCATGATCCTGAAACAGATTAGCTAAGGGTGATGGGACTTAGACAGACACAAATCTGACTATATGGTACAATCTCACTGCCCTACATTCAACAAAATCACTTACTGCTGAATAATTATAGCTCCAAATATAATTTTTCCAAACACAGTTGTTTTTCTTTTTAAGTTTCAAAGTCTTCACAAATGAAACTGTGTCAATACTGTATCTACTTTAGAACCCCTAAAGAGCATGAAGGCTTATGGTGGCACAGTACTTTTTTAATCACCATGGAAAGGCATTCTGGAATCTTACATCAAGTCACAACTATCTAGATATAGAACAAAATAAACTTAGCATGTTGGTATGACTTTATGGTATTTTGTTTACTGCTTATTCTTTTGCTTCTAATGTTTTTATAAAAACATTAACAATTTAAGCTCATACCAAAACCTATAAAATCTATCTAACCAACACGAGCTTTCTGTTTCAGGGTTGTTTCTATATAGGCTCTCACTGCACAGCCCAGACCGGTCTTCAATCCCCAATCTTCCACCTCAGAGCTCTGGGATTACAAGCAGGTGTCACTTAGTCTAGCCACATGAGGAAATTAAGGTCAGCATGTCTTCTAACTCTGGCCAATATATTCAAGACTTGAATAATATAACTATATTTTCTAAGTATACCCAAATCAAATTTAATGTCTTAGTCACTCACTATAGCTAAGGTTATTCTCTTCAAAGAAGAGCTAAATATATTCAGAGAAGGACCGTCATGCCTCTGCTGGTTTGAGTCTGCTTGGCCCAAGGAGAGGCACTATTAGGTGTGGCCTTGTTGGAGTAGGTGTGTCACTGTACGTGTGGGCTTATAGCCTTGTCCTAGCTGCCTGGAAGTGAATATTCTGCTAGCAGATGAAGATGAGGAGCTCTCAGCTCTTGCTACACCATGCCCGCCTTAACGATAATGGACTGAACCTCTGAACCTGTAAGCAGCCCCAATGAAATGTTGTCCTTACAAGAGTTGCCTTGGTCATGGTAACTGCTCACAGCAGTAAAGCCCTAACTAAGACAGTACCTATCCATCAAGCTAAGTGATTTTTCTTATATGAAAGCAAAAAACATCCTTTCCTGGGTTCAATTTCAGAAAATTTAGATCCAGTACACATGCCTTTTTTTTTTTTTTTTTTTTTTTTTTTTGGTTTTTCGAGACAGGGTTTCTCTGTGTAGTCCTGGCTGTCCTCAAACTCAGAAATCCGCCTGCCTCTGCTTCCCAAGTGCTGGGATTAAAGGCGTGCACCACCACTGCGCCATTAATTTGTTTTGCAAACATTACAAATATACTTAAAATTTTCTTTACAGGACCTTTGCTTATGAGCTCTACTTCTAAGAAAGAATAAACATGGATAAAAAAAGCATGTAACATACATAGTTCAATATCCAGGCATCTTCCATTAAATTTACACACATGAATGAATTCAAAATAATACAAAGTAMACTTTTCTTTGAAAAACTTTACATAATATTATTCCATAATATTAGGCCAGTTCTAAATTCCTAAAATCCCTGTAAGTCCTAAAAAATCCAAAACTGAAATTATATAGAATAAATCACCCGAATACCATGCAAATAAAATGCCTCCCATACAACACAGAAATGCATATCCCCTACCAATACTGAGCGCAGGGCTCGGGCATAAAGGGGGACAAGTGAGGCAGGGGGAGAAGAGAAGGGAAAATGACAGGTCACTGAGGATAGTAATCATTCTGACAGGACTTCAATAACAACAAATAATAATAACAGTCACTGTGCCCCCAAGGTGAACCCTGACAAGAGTTAGCTACAGGAGTGACATACTTCAGACCCGTGGCAAAATAGAAAGRGAAGGGGAATGTTATTATTTTTCTTAAAGCCAGATTAATTTTAAATAGCGGGCCTTCATTCTACATGAAGGACTAGGATAACAAAATGTTTTAGAACGAGTAAGCATAGTAAAAATGGAAAGAAAAAAAAGGAGGGAAAATAAAAAGTCCCAGCGCAATGCTTGTAGGAAGAGCCCTCAATACAGAGACACAGCTCTGTGGTCTGAGGATGGATTACAGGCTGCTTTCCATACTGTGTGGGGAAACTAAGTAATACACCAGCAGGGCTACTATCCATCAAACAGAACTTTGTAAGCCTGTGGGACTTTCTATTTTATCTATGTGAGATAGAAAAATCAAGAGCTATGGCATTTGGAGAAACTCAGAGAGTGACATAATTTACTGTATGTTTAGAACTGATCCTGAGTTAAGTGTGAAAATGGACCATATAA